>CAEGAF010080142.1:0-18751 GCA_903067075.1 Micropoecilia bifurca | reverse complement strand
AGTGAGGCACAGTGAGGCGCAGTGCAGTGAGGCTCAGTGAGGGCTTTATTTTCATTTTTATGTATTTCCAATATTCTATAAAGAGGATTAAATGGTTATTAAATAAGAAATCTGGAGGATGTGCCAATTAATAGACAGAATTAATCAATTACTAAAATAACTATTAGCTGCATCCTAACCTTATTAGTATAAAAATATCAATCTGTTCCTCTATTTCAAGGTAAAAGTTTTAAAATGGCTCCTTTCCATCACTTTAATCTTTATTTGTATTTATGGGTATTCAACATACCGTGTATCACTCATTGTGATAAATTTCTAAGAATTTTGATTTATAGTTGTCACAATAAACTCCAATTAATGTTATTTAAAAAAAACCTTATTGTCAATTTGATACCTTAATACTTTCTTAACTCTCCACTGTTCAATGAAAGTGTCAATAAACACCAATAAATTTTAAAATATAGTTACTGTGTGATGAATATCCCACTTCTTTATGTGACTAAAGAAGCACACTACATATGGGAATGTTTTTCAAGAACATTATTTGTGCTTGTGGGACTATAATTGCTGTGACACACATTTCATTTTAAAAAGATGCAATAAATATTTATTATCGTCATTTATTATCACAATTGTACTGCAAAACGTGATTCCACTGCCCCGGTACATTGTTTGTATCGTAATAACAGCCCAGATAAACATTGAGAAAAAGGTTTTCTGCCCCTGTTAAAACCTACATGTAGAAATGATGTAAAACTGGATGTTTGTCTTATCATATAACCAGTAAAGACACACTTTACATCTGTCATACACAGTATAGTCTGACATTATAATTTCAGAGTGAACTGGTTCTAAACCTGAAGATCCTCAGAGCTCGTTCTGCCATCAGTCAACTGGCCCTTTAACTGAACCTCCCAGTCAAAGTAAATATCCCAGTGGCACAAGCCAGGAAGTGAAGTGAGTAGACGAGTGAATTATCTAATTAATAATTAATGCGCTCTTCAGTTTTCACTTCAGGGTTTCTGGATACCAGTGTGCCCAGCATCTTATCTTCTCCCAGATTTTCTTACTGAACTTTATAAATCTGGGGGTTTTCCACCAGTTATTCCAGGTTTGACATTAACCGAACCTTTCTGTCAGTGTAGAGGCAGCACTGAACTACAACTCCCCTTAAAAAACTACAAAACGTCAAAGAAAATATCTGCTGGTACACACGTGAAAATAAAAACTAAGAAAATCAATGTATTAAAATTGATCTTCATACTGTTATGGAAGGAAAATACAAAGATGGACTGAACAGATGATGATAAATGATCTTTACTTTTTATTTTCATTTGACTTCTATCAACTATCTTGTTGAACTTTGTTCCCTTCTCAATATGTGTGTCATTGTGATACAAGACTGGAGAGATTATAATTTGGTTCATTTCTCCTGAAATGGTTTAATTTATTGTAATCTATATAGACGGGAGGCATTATGTTGAAACAGGGAACATAGAAGGATTACAGGACTTCACCCTACTGACTGCATGTAACAGGCATTGCTCTCTGTACAAAAATAAATATTACCAGTGTGGATGGAGTATTTCTTGGTTATTAGTTGTCTTTAGGAAGAAACGAACATCTTACAAATCCAGCTTTACACTACAGATACTAAATAAGATCAAGTTGGGCTGAATAGAACTAAGAACAGAGACATTTGAGTTAATGTATGAGAGTTGATTTGTCCTCAAAATTTAAAAACTATTCTATATTCTGTCATATTTTTTGTATTTTGTCAAGCTAAAACCACAAACATCATTGCATTTTATTAAGATTTCAATTGATAAACACAAAGTTATTGCGAAGAGGAAGCAAAAGGTTAAAATATTTTCTGCAAATAAAAATCTGAAAAGGTTTTGTGCAGGACTCAGAGGTTTGTTAGAGAACATTAGTGAACAAACAGGATCATGGAGAAAGTTGCAAAAAAATTACAATTTATGCTTTTCTATAAAGGTTAATGTCGTTCTGCTTTGAGTTAATTGCAAACCCCAGATACTGAGTAATCTGTACAGTTAATGAAAAATAATTTAATTATTTCTATATCAGAATTTTATTGTAAACGCTGATTTGGTTACATCTGATTTTTTTTAGCAAAAAAGAAAAAAACCTTTTTATATTGACAAACATTTTTTGTCGCATTAACAGACTAACACAACAAAATGTAACATTGGAATAAGGAGCATGAATCTGTAGTATCTTTAGCTCATCATTAGTACAGTGCACGCACTTTTTTATTATATGGATGCTGAGTATAAATGGTAAATTTGCAATAAATTGTGCAGCCATTATCCCAAGATTTTAACATTTCTTTTCAATCAATCTTCTAATGATGGAAATAACTACAAACTACAAAGACATAATAATCCACTAAAACTGGCTGGCCTGTAGAGGCGGCGATTGTTTAGAAAGGCAGCCAGCGCTCAGGTGAGAATATATATATATTATAATATATATTAAGCATTCACAACACAATTTGGATAAAGATGCTCTGGTCAGATGAAACTAAAACTAAACTTGATGGATGTAGCGATGGAAACTAAATCAACCAAAACACATCATGCCTACGTGAAACATGCTGGTAGCAGCATCATGCTGCAGGGATGCTTTTCTTCTTTAACAATAATAAAGGGGGTCAGAAGTACACATCCACAAACATGTTTTATAATTTAATTTGTAAAACTTCTAAAAATGTAGAATTTTTTTATGTCAGAGTTAGGCTGTTCTTTAGGTTTTTCAGTCACATCAAGTCACAATTCAAAAGTATTAATGTTTGTGGGTGTACTGTGAGAAATATGAAGGTGTATTTATTTTACTTGTAAGGAATACAATGTCTTTCATTAATAATATATCTATAAATACGTTAACAACACTAATCATTGAATTATAGTTTATACTGCTAACTCCATAAGCTTTTACTTGAACACACATGATGTTTTAGAAAGTGTTTTAGAAAAGCAATATTACTTTCTCATATTGCTGTTGCAAAACAACTTATATCCATAGTTAATGTATGAGATTAACCAACATACAGGCTTCTTAACACAGTGCTACGCCAGTGGACCCAAAGCTACAGGTGATTTAAGTTACAATAAAAGCTAGTTACTTGTTAAAAATTGTAATTATCCGTCAGTAAATGATCCGTGTCGTTAATCGCATGCAGACTGAGAGAGAAACTGAGTTTTATGTTTCTGTAACATTGTGTTGACGTCGCTGTAGTGGAGATGCTAGTAAACCTTACGCACACTAACAACAAAATCTCACCGTTTTAAATCATTGCTGCGCAGTTTAAACACACAAAAACAAACTCGAGGGACTTTTAAGTAACTTCCTCTGATGCGTCGTTAGGTAAAACTTATTGTTGGGACAAACTTACCTCAAAAGAAAAAAAACTTTTATGTTGTTCCGCAGCGCTTCCTCCTGACAAATTACTGTTTGACATAGAAGTGACTTCCTGGCCTCTCATTGGCTGAGCGGAAGGGAGCTTGCCTGTGATTGGTTAAACCCGGCATGGGTGCTGAAGAAAAAATCGGTGGCCAACAGGAAGAAGGCGGTCCGCCCTCCAGTTAATGTAGGACAAAACACCCAGTAAACTAATCAGTCAGCATTTTTATTAAATAGTTATATAAAACAGCTAAAGCAGAATCTTTTAAATACGAGCAAAATACAATAGGAGATAGTTAAAATTGTTAGCTTGATCATTTTTGTGTCTTAGCAACACAATGAGCTAAATGCTGCTTCATTGTAACTTTCACTTACATCCTGTCTGTCCGATTTGTTTAGCAAAGGAAAGAGTTGTAATGTCCAGGCATAACCTTTGGGGCTTTATTAATTTCCTGGAATCCATATTTTTAAATCAAGATGATCAATTTAATATATTTTTTAGTAGTTTCTTTTTGAAAAAACAAACAACTGTTTCACTTTGCCCTGGTTTTGTTGGTGTTTATTTTGTATCACTGTTTAATGGCTCTCATTTAGAAATCTACCTTTGCTTCAGGAGTTTAACAAGCTTCTGAAGCAAAGGTAAGACATATTGGCTCAATCATATGAAGAGGATTATATGAATTTCCAACAGCGCCTCACAAAAGTACTTGAAGTCTTTCGTATTTTGTCAATTTACAATAAAATTAAAAGTCAATGCCTGTGTTTCTTTGCCACCCCTTTCATTGTAGCTCTGACCTGATGTTTTGTGTTGTTCTGTTTGACGGGTGAACCTTTAGTCACAGCCTCCAATATTTTTGCTCCATCCAGCTTCCGTCTCACAGCATGTTGGTGCCACTACCGTGTTTCCCTGTAGACATTATGCATTCAAGGTGATCTGCAGTGTTTGTTTTCCACCATACATATGGTTATGTAGTTGGGTCAAATATACAACTGTCAATTATCTTGTTGAACTACGAGTCTGTGCAGTTTGTACAGGAGGCTTCATTGATTTCTGCAACCTATGACTTTCACCTCTACATAACCCAAACCTGCTTTAAGCTTCTCCACACAACTCAAGCCAAATGTTGGCTTTTATTTAGGGGAAGTAGGCCAAAGGGGCTAAATATACATTTGTGGCAAAATCTGTCACTCTGCTACACGAGCAGTTGGAAACCATTTTGAATAATAATTTTTTAAAAGTTATTTATATGTTTGGGTTTCTTTCTGGATCATTTACCAGCAGATTTGGGCAAGTTTAGGATGTTAATAAAATTATTTCTATTTTGTTTATCTAAAAGTATTTTAAAATTAGTTATTTACCAATACAATTTATATTCATACTATATTTCTAAAATATGAAGTTCAACATTAATATTAACGTCCATCTTTCAATGCCTAGCACAATATTTATGGGGGAAAAAACTCCAGCATACACAGTGACAAAAATATGTTTATTCATAGTAGACAAAAGAGAAGTCATAAAACTCTCTGCAGGTGGAACTGTCCACATGGGAGCTTTTGTGATTGACATGCTTGACAAATTTGAGGGTTTCTTTGTCCCTGTAGACGAGAGCGAGGGAGTTGTCCTCTGGATACACAGTGAGAAGCTGAAAAACAACACATTAATGATATTCACAGATGTGCTGTGCAAATATTTTCCTTCAGACCTGTCGACACTCACCTCCTCATCTTCTTCGTTGGCAACATAACACGTGATACCCCCAAACTCTGCCTCCCAGTCTGTGAGACATTCATTCTGTGAGTATTACAGTGAAAACCTAAGGGTCAGTTTACTGTGTACGTGTGTTTTTATGTTTCACCTGCACAGTCAAACGGCAGGATGAGGTCCAGAGCGTACTCCGCCTGTGCAGCCTCAGCATCATGCAACAGAGTGTAACCGCCATGAGACCAGCGACGCACTTCTCCACAACACACAGGCGAGCTCACCTCTGAAGAAGAAGATCAGACCACACGAGCAAACCTGTGACTGAGCAAACATTTCAACGACGGCTGAAGCGATTAACCGGATTAATCACGATTAACTGATAAGGTGAAACAATCCTCAACTAATTTAGTGATCGAATAATCTTCAAATGGAGAATACAGACTCACAAAACAGCAATTTTGCTGAAAGAGCAGCATATTTAGAGCATTAATTAAGCCAAAACTTAACAACTTAAAAACAAAGTTGTTAAATTTGAAGTTTATTTGAATTGATTTTGTTCAGTCAGCAAGTTGTTTCTCCAGACATTTATTGGTGTTTTAAGTTCTGTGTGCTGCTCTTGGTGGTTGATGGTTACCATAGTAACCAATAACTGACAGCTCCTCCCCCTTTTTCTGTTGCCGTCGGTAACTGTGGTCCTATCAGAATCAGCTCTGTGTTTTCTTTATAAGTATTATATTTTAAAATATATGTTGGATAAATTTGATAGTGTACAAATTTCTCAGATAAAATCTGAGTAAATTTGTTATGTTTTGAGTTTGTTTCTAAATTTTATCAATGTTAATGTTGCCCAATTTAGCTGCAAATGCTAACTGCTGCTAACTGCTCATTGGGAGATATAGCTTTGTGGTTTGTTCTGGGTTATTTACTATATTTTCTTTAACATAATGGGACAGAAGCTGCTTGACTGATGTTAACCACAAACTTGATTTCCTCTTTTCTTAGAATAAATGCAGAGAACCTGAA
Organism: Micropoecilia bifurca; assembly: GCA_903067075.1. NCBI lineage: Eukaryota > Metazoa > Chordata > Actinopteri > Cyprinodontiformes > Poeciliidae > Micropoecilia > Micropoecilia bifurca. The sequence continues at coordinate 12,600 of CAEGAF010080142.1, read as the reverse complement.
TGTGTCTGTCGTGACGCCAACCTACTGCACCTAAGATGAACATGGAAGGGTTACATATAGTTTGCATTTAAGATAATAATAAACCTTGATATGTTCTACCCAGATCTCGCCAAGTGGTATAGATTTACCTTAAGCTGATTTAAAATCTGTAAAAATGAAAATCTCAGTCAAGAAGAAAGAACTGAGCTTATATATATATATAAAGGTTTAATTTCTGATTTAAAATAATCCAGAAATATATTAGAAATACATTAAAACTGGTTACAATGCAATGCATTTCTAATACTGTGTAATGTAGGCTTGCGTGTTTGAATAAAAAATCTGCAGAATGTGTCAGTTTTTCTAAAATCTAAATAATTGTTAGTTGCAGTCCTAATTTCAACCAACATTTTCACATACTTTTCCCTCCTTTGTCAGTGCCTGCCTTTGATGATGATGATGACGATGATGGCGATTCTGCTGACGTTCCTGCAACCTCGCCCTCCTCTTTGTCGTCCTTCGTCTCTCCCTCTTCGTCCTCCTCCTCTGCCGGACACAGGTAGTGCAGCCCGAGGCCGGTGAAGTTGGAGAGGAGGAGGAAGAAGGCCTCTGAGCGGAGCAGCTCCCAGCACACACTCACACACTCCGGCAGGGAGTCAACAGAGGCTGCTTCGTAACACCTAAAACAACATTTAGCATGAGAATCCGCTAAATGTGAAACCTCAGAGCTGGCCGACGTCACCAACCTTTTGTTGGGTGGACCTCTCTTCATCCACCGAATGCCAGACTGACGCAGAGCTTCACTCACTTCCCTGAACTTCTCCTCCTGAGGACATAATCTGACAATAAGCCTGGAGGAATACCGGGATACGGGAAGTGAAGATGAAGGCAGAGCTGTTACCTTTAGAAAATCTTTGAGCTGAATTTCAGAGCTGTCTTCAAACTCGGTTTGGATCTGCTCTTGGTAGGAAATATCCAGGTACAGAGGATTGACCCACTCAAACAGCACAGTCTCCTGTCAGGAGCAAAAGCAAGCTCTACGTTACACAACTAATGGGCTGCATTACCTGCTTACTGACTCCACGCTTTTACTTTTTTTGTCACATTTAACTGATTCAGACCAAATAAATTTTAAACAAGTTGAGTAAATATAACATACAGTTCTCAAATGAGTTTATTGAGTTTTCTAAACAGACAAATTTAAGCATTTTCAAGCATTTTCAAGGTAAGTTTTAGTTTTCTAGCTGCTCACTTTGGAATTAAAATCAATACAAATTAACTAAAAAACAGTTTCAATTCACGATTATATAATTTTATTTTATGTTTTAAAATTATTAATGTCATGTGATAATGTTCTGTATTTTACAGCAGAGACAATGTAAATTAAAATTAACAAAATTGTATATTTTTAAATCTCTCTCAACCTCTCAAAGCTGACTAACAAAACAGGTTGGTGGAATCGACTCACTCTCTTGCTCTTGGTTACCTAGCAACTCACTCTTTAGTTACCTAGCAACAACCTGTTAACTGGAGCAGCAGCAGTGGTTTAAGCTTTCACAATTGTGCCTCATAACTCCTTAAAAATAGAAAAAAATAAAGCAGAGTCACATCATCAGCTTAGCAGGAATTTCACATATTTAAAACTAAAAAATTAATCAATAATTATTGATATCCACTGACAGAAAACACATCTTGATATGTTTTTTTAGTCATAGAGTCTGCCTCTACTATGCTATCCTACTTAAACAATCCTTGTTTAATTGGTCATTTTACTCGATCATACAACCCGTAGAAGGAGTGAGTGAAATAAAACCCACTTTTTGAACATATTTTCTGGAATTTAGAATTTCTTTTTGAAAGAAATGTAAGCAAGAAAAAAAAGATTAATATCAAAAATCAGATCAGGTATGTACAAATCTGAGATTTTAATTTCTCTTCCCCAAAAGCACTCACATCTCTGGGTAAGTGTGGATGTTTGAGGATGGACGGCTCTTTGAAACGAGGAGGACGCTCCAGAGAGGGTCCATGAAACCAGCCGCTCAGAGACAGACGGCACTTGTCCTGTGATAAAACTTCAGAAACCTGCAGAAAAAAACAACAAAATCAGCTCAAACCAACCCCACACTGAGTTAAAGACCCAAATCCTGACCTGGTGAAAAGACACTGGAGACACTTCAAACAGGACGAGGGTGTTCCAGCATGGTACGAGTGACTTCACGATACTCTCTGGCTGGAAATTACCTGATGACAGTGTTGACAGTTACCGATACAGTTACAGCTGCACACACACACACACACACTAACACATACACACACAGTGAGGTACCTACTGTCTGTGGAGTAGAGATCTAGGCTGCCCCCGTCGCTGCTCTGCCACGGAGGTACAAGATACAAAATGAAAGCCACGCGCCTCCCCTCCAGCTCGTCATCATGGCACAAAAGAACATCTTGAAATGACACAAAACACCATTTACTGTCACCAAATGCAGTGACTTCCTCTAAGTCTCTGAGGTTGTGCTTAAATCTCACCTGTATACTCATATTTAGCACAAGAAATATCCACGGTGGGCTCCAGCTCGACCCCCAACACGTCCCCGAGCCAGGAGCGGAAACGCCCAAACAGAGCCGCCCTGAAGAAGAAGAAGAAACACTCAACACAATAATAAAACTCAAAGACAGCAAACACACGCGACAGTCTGCCATGACATTTGCTGCTACATGAATTATAGATGATCACAAACAGAGGGGGAGCAACTCTTATTGTATATTTAATAGCAGCATTTAATCCCCATGGCTGGATTGCATTAAGGTGTGCCAGCTTATAAAGTCAGTGCCTTATGTTTGTTAACGGAGACAGTTCGTTTAGCTTTTATATATTTTATTTAATCAGAATTACAGCTCTCCGTTATAAGAATGTCAAATTTATATGTTGGTACAGCCTTTTAAACGTAGTTCACTCAAAAATGAAAGTTAATCCAATACATTTGATTAAAAATCACAATCAATGAATTAAACCTATTTTAAACCAGATCAGAAAAATTTGAAAATCAACAATCAAGGTGAATAGTGTTGTAGAAAAAATTACAATAAATAAGCTTTATGATTTATTTATGTATTTAATTTATTTAACCTGTTCATACACATGTAAAAGATAATATTTAAATTCCTGTCAACATACATTATCTCTTTTTTATTAAGGAGTCGAAATGAATACCTGGGTGGATAACCCCTTTATCCTTTTTTAAACATGAAGATAAAACATTAACTGCTTACCATATATAATAGCTACAACTAGGATATTCGGTTTTTTTATGTTCACTACAGTTATTACAAAAACTACTATTTTCTGCCTCAACACTAGCCGGTCTGCAGCTCATCTGAACTTATTTAAATCGTCATGGTGTTTATTACACTGCCTTCACTAAGCGCCATCAATGTCCTTCACCATTTATCACAAGAAACGGTCCTATGATGACATCAGAGGTGAGACATCTCTGGCGCCCCCTGGTGGACGCGACCATTAAATCAACAAATTCAAAGATCCATACATTAATAAACAGGCAGTTTGTGAATAAATAATTATAATAACGAATCATATTAGTTACACAAATCTTTTTTTAGTAACCAATGCGGACATTAAGCTTAAAATAAGTCATGCTTTTATCAAATATAGATGAAGTGTGAACAAAAATATGACAAACATTAAAATTTACTTTTTTGAGACAATTTCAGAAGTAATCTATAGAAACTGAATATGACTTATATGAGGTCTTAATGACTGAATTTAAGCTTGTTCTCTAATGGAGTGATTCCCACACTGTGAGTTATGAGAATCAGGTGAGTGATTGTAAAAAATCTTTAAAGAAATAAAACTATTTTTTAAATGTCTGTATGAAAGAACTGGCTCCATTAATCTGGTCTTTTTCACATATCTGGTGCCCCATTTATTATTTTTTATATAGATGGATCCTTTGGTGTGGGTTGAGTTTTGCTTTGGTGCTTTTTTTATTGTAGAAGAAATCCAATAGCAATATCTTTTAAAGAGATTAAAACAATTGTCAAAACATTTATGTTGCCTCAATCTAATTATTTTATACTGACTAGAATTAACGTTTGCTCTTCAATTAATAACCAAATGTTCTGCTGTTAGACAATAACAGTATAAAAATGAAAGGATCTTTTAATTTAGTTATACTTTATATATTTTTCTCACATTATCTGGAAAAATTAAAACAGCAAAAAAGGCAGAGGCATGTTTTCCTGTTAATCCTCTTGTCTGCTCTGAAGTGTGAGCTGAATTCAGCCGTCATTAATGCACCTGCCTCTGTAACGCGTTTTAAAAGAGGCCGCTCTGTCAGGTGGGAAATATTGATTACAGCAGAAGTAGGTTTGTGTGTCTTGTATCGGGGATAAGCTCTGGATCAGGTGCAGGAGCAGAAGAGATTAACCACCCATTAAATGTCACCTCAGCGTCTCCACTGTGAGACAATAACCTACATGTGAACAGAAACCGGACGTCTTGCTTTTTGGCAAAAGTACTCTGCTTTTTTATTAACAGAAAGCATTTAAATGTTTCATACTGATCTGGATTTTTTGTATTTGTTACCTTATTGCTGCAATGTGTGGTTCTTTTCTCTTCTTCAGATCATCTGACTTAAAGAGAATAAACAAAATAATTAATAATTGACCACATACTAGGAGAAATAAACCAGGGTTTGATGGTCACCTGTTTAAATTTGTACAGATCGTTTGATTTCTCGTTGAAGTTGAGCTCCAGCAGCTCTCTCTGCAGGTTTTCTGCAAAGCTTTGGCTGCTCAGGAAGTTCTTGATTATGCAGTGAGGGAAAGGGTGGCAGTCCAACTCCAGATCTCCTACAGCAACAATTACACAAGAAGAAATCAAAATGTTTTTATAATATATTAACCTACATTTTTAAAGGCCAGCTGTACAAAGACAGCTAACCTGATATAATGACTGAAAATGTCAATAAAGAATGAGAGATTAATTAAAAATAACTTTTTTGACTGTTTTCTTAAGAGAAAAAGAAGGAACGTAGTATCATGGGTGTTCAAAGTGTGGGTTGGGGGCCATTTGTGGTCCCTGTGGAGGATTTTGCGCGGCCTCCCTGTCCTCAAATCTAGAACTGAGCGAATCTGACCTGCAGGCAGTTTGTTGATGCAGATGTACATTTTTCCTCTTTTAGAGGAACATTTTTTTAAAGATAGCACTTTCTTGAAAAACAAAAAATTAAGTGCGAAAATTAGATTTTCCATTGATCAATTAAGTTTTTGCATAGATCTTAAGTTTGGAGTAATTGAAACCTCAAAAGCAAATATTTTATATAAAATCACAAACTATTTTGTTGATTTCAATAAACTCATATTTTTTTAGTTTATTATTGAGCAGACAAAATAATAAAGCCACAAAGTTTGTTATAGAAAATATATAAAATTTTTGTGACCCCATCTGATTCAAGGTAAAGATTTTGGCCCTTATGTCAGAAAGTTTGTACAAAACTGATCTAATCTGAGTGCACAATTATAAGGAAAGTCTTATTTATTATGAGGATTATTTATGTTAATCACAAACTACAGCAATCCGTTAATCGGAATTGCAAATAAATCTCAAATATGAATGTTTAAGAAAGCATAAGTGAGGTTTTTTTGGGAGAATATCCACATCTGCAGAATTATGAAGCAAATAAATGGAAAACACACATTTTCTCATAATTTTATTTTTATTTGTTTAAGTGAGAATTGTGAACAACTCAAAACTTTCTAATTAAAATTTCTAACATAAAAAAAATCAAATAAAAAAACAAATCAATGACCAACATAGCCACCCAAATGGACTACGAGTTGGATCGGATAGAGGAGAGGAAGGTTTTTATCTTCACTGGCCAGGTTGCCAGATCTGAGTGACAGCTTCCAGTCAGATCTGGCAACCCAACTCCAAAAAACCAGCACAAATCTCAACATCTAATGAAACTTATGCTAATAGAACCAGATATAGTCATGTGATCTTATTGACTGCATTTACAGACTTGTGGCAATCCACAACATATGTTATTGTCCTTCATTATATTCTGACTAGAACCATCGTTTGTACCGCTAGGGGTCTGTCAGAATAAGCAATAAATCAATTAATTGCATGATCATTTAAAACGAGCTCAATAATTTCCATTTGTCTCTCTTTCTACCAGAAACTGGATGACAAAAGCTTTCAGTCTGGTACTTTGGTCTCAACTAGAACTTTTTTTGAAGGACAATTTAGTTTACAGAGACTGCAGAATTGATTTGAATTAAAATCCCTTAATGGGGTCGGGAGGGTTGCTGGTGCCTACCTCCAAATAACATTCCAGGCAAGAGGCGGGGTCACCCGGGACAGGTCACCAGTGTGTCACAGGGCAACACAGAGACACACAATACAAACAACCATGCACACACTTACACAAATTTAGACAGACCAATTAACCTGGAGAAAACCCACCATGCACATGGAGAACATGCCAACTCCATGCAGAGAGACCGGCCAGGAATCGAACCCAGAACCTTCTTGCTGCAAGGCAACAGCTCTACCAACTGTGCCACTGTGCAGCATTAATGTTCCATTATTAATATATTAGTTGAAAATCTCAAAAATAACAATATTACCATTTAATGAAATTATTTCTAGGACAATTTATCGTTCAGCAAAATGTGTTATTGTGACAGCCCTACCTGTAAACCTGAATGAACTGAAGAAATTGTTTAAAGAGAGGACTAATTAGTCAGTAGTTAAATCAGGGGTGTCCAAAGTGTGGTCCAGGAGCCAGTTGCAGCCCTCAGAACAATTCTGGGCGGCCCTTGATCACAGTTCTAGAATAGAACTAAAATTGGTTTGCCAGTTCATGTACTCAGATTTAAAATCATTATTGGTGAAATTTTCATTGATGCCTGGCTGTTTAAGAAAGATACAGACAATTAAAATATTAATATGCAAAATGTAATGTGCAGCACAAAGTATTCATCCAGGGTTTTGCTTTTAATTTACTTTATTAGTAACAAGAGTCGAAAACATCCAGTGGTTTTTACTAAAATGCAGGAATGACCGTTTCATAAACTGTTCTTGTGGCTAAGAAGATACAAAAAAAATCTAGAAAAAGATGAATAATTGGCATATATTGTCTGCCTTTTTTTTTTAAATCTGGCAAGACCCTCTTCTGTACAAACAGCTTTACTTATTTCGCTAAAATATTGCGTGCTCAGTTTGTTTTAATTTTAGCAAGTAAAAATAAAAATAGTTGTAATTATAAAAAAAACAACTAAACTAAACACTTTGTGGCCCTCGGAGTAATTATAACCTGACATTTTGGGTCCCCGAGCCAAAAAGTGTGGACATCTGAGTTAAAATCACTGCAGCGAAACGTGGTTCTTAAATATTATATATATATATATGTACTCTCTGTCCCCGAAGGGTTTGTGTTTTTGGATTGTAACAAAAACGGACAGGTAGAAAAGATTGCCACAAAAAAGAGCTCGCCTTTTCAACAATTTAATCAGGCAAAAATGTCACGTTTCGTGAACAAATAAACCGTAGAAGATTGTAGTTGTAGAGTGGAACCATCGCGGTCTCCATTAACACCTCTAGCTGCGTCTGGATTGACCTAATAATAGTACTAGATATGATCAGTCCGTGGGAAACGCCTTGTGCTCCACTAGCCTTTGCCGTAGTGGGTCCTGTTGCTCCACGCCTCCTTCACCGCTCGCTTCAGCTCCTCTTCCTCCACGGCTCCACAGAGATCCACGGGCTCCACGCGGCTCCTCTTCTTCTTCTTCTTGTCCGAGTCTCCGCTCTCATTCTGCGCTCGCTTGCAGCTCATAGCTGTGGAATCTCTGCAGCACAAACTTTGCAGACACCGGATAGCGTGGAAGCGGCGTCGCGGGTGAATGACGTCAGAGGGCAGGATCCGTCGGATGCGCGGTGTGATGACGGTCAGGCTGTTTTGTTTACTTCAATTTTTCTTTTAGTTGTTGTAACAGACCCGTTACGCTTGTATGGACTAAAAACTACATATTAATATATTATACATATTTATTTGCTTTAAATTGCAAGATCTTTTAGTAACATCAACATTTGTGATTTTTTTTAAAATACATTTTTATACCACTATTCCTGTTAATTTGTTTAATGTTCGGTAATCTGACATCATTGTGTTAAATTGTTATTTGTTCAAAATAAAGTACATTATAAAAAAATCCTGCAATAAGATTCAATAAGATTTTTAAATGTCCTTTACGAAAGAGGATTTGAGCTTCTAAAAAAAAATTCTGGCTTTTACCAAAATTCTGACATGTCAGCACTTTAACAAAAAGTAAACTTTGACCAAAACAAAAAGCGTAAAAAAGTGTGAAAGTAGTTTTTTTTTCATTTTCACTGATTGAGAAATATTTAAATAATTGTAAACAGGCCACTTATAATAGAAGTGACTTATTGGTCAAATAAAAATATTTCAGAATAATATCCAAACAAGCCTATCAATCCTTCTAGGATTCACTGTACATCACATGTTGAATTTATAGTTTCAAAAAGTAATAAATCTTTACAGTTTAATTCAGTTAGTAGCTTCAGTGAATTATCTTGAGTACTCATGTGAGACAAAGGAGATGTCCAACAGCGATTGCTCTACTTTGAACAAATATTGTATGAGACAAAGACAAATAAATGAGGACGGTACATACAAAAAAAGCACAAAAATGTCTAACTTAGTAAAATTTAACTTTTTTGGCCTTGCAAACAGCAGGTATGTCCATTTGAATCACCTGTATTTATGAATAATTACATTTCTCATTATTTCAGCATTGCACTTACATGTAATCAATTGGTTAATACACAGCAGTCTGACAGTACAGTGAATCACTGCATAGAACAGTCAAAATACCTTAAAAAACTGTAATTATTTGATCATTATTTCTGAGGTAAAGATTTTCAGAAGCACTATGACACCGTTTTTATTTTTAAAATCTTATTTGTGCATAATTTAAATCTGACTAAGACAAATACCAGGGCAAAGTCCTCCAAAATGCGAAGCTGGGTACCAAGAAGCCAGACCTTTACTAAATTAATATTTAGTGGTAAAAATAAACAAGCAGTCATGAAAACAACACATTACTGTAAGTCTATTTAAAAGCATTTGACATGTTGCCCGTTGAGCCTAAAGTAGTTTGATTTAAATAAATGCTGATGATGGCGTTTTTATTCATTTTGAATTAATTTTATGATTTTTCTGTCCAGTATAAACTGCTAAAAAAGAAGAGGGACCTGAAATAAACACCTGCTTCTAAGATGGCATTAACATGGATTTATTTTATTACGCTGCAAAGCCCTTCCTCTGTTTATAAGCATAAAAGCCCTTGACATATTTTTAAAAAGTGCTTATTAACATTCAGTAGCTCTAACTTTGTAAAAACATACTCAAAACACACCTTTATTTTAAAAAAGACAGCATTGTTACAGGTTAAAACAACAGGAAACACAATGTTGGAATTTTTTTTAATCAAACATTGTCAACCTTTAGGCAAACATAAAACCAGATTCTGGAATAGAGACCTGCATACTACAAAAGGCTGCAGCTTCACAAGTTTAAAAAATAAAACAAAAACAACTCGGACCGTATCATTTTCTCCAACAACAACCCTGTAGACTTTCTATTTACCAGACATAACAGGCGTTTGTTTCCTAAAAGATAAACGAGAGATGACGTCCTTTCAGCACAATGCTTCTGGCTGCACTCACAGAGACAGCCACACTGTTGGTCAGGCTAGTTGTAGATAAAGTTGAACCTGAGAAAAACAAACAGATACAACCTGAAACCCTTTAGCTGTGATTATTGGTTAGACGGAGAGCCATAGTGATTTGAATAATTTCATGATTTTTGTAGCTACAAACTATGTGCTTTATATTGTAAGCAGGCTATCAATCTTTTTTTATTTTTATAGAACTGGTTGATTCAGCCAGCTTTAATCTACAAAATAAAGTTTTAGTCCTTTGTAAAGCCAGACGACTCTACAATTTGAAAATGTAACAGAATTTTAGCTTCATCTCATTGCCTTTCAAACATAAAAACCTTTTGTTTTCAACTTCAGAGAAATTGTTTTGTACCATCAGAGGTAGAAAAACCAAAACCCTCTTTACTCATCTTCATCGTCAGTAAAAATTAACCAAGAAAGAAAATAAGAATGTTTCTGGTAGCCAAATAGCCAGAATAAAGGTTTTGCGTCCTTCATAACAGAGCTGCACGATGTTAATCAAACATGCTTTACCTGCTCAGTAGCTGCGGTAGACTGGAAATGATTGGTCCATATCCAGGAGCGTTGTCGTACAGTTCAAACAACGGAGCAGCCACCAGCTTATAATTTTTAGGAACGGCAAATAATGCTGTGGGAATATTATAGATTTTAAATGCAGAGAAGATCATTTGCCCTCATTTCATAATTGCAGACTTTAATTTTCAAGCACATTTGAGGTAATAAAAAGAAATGCTGACCTTTCTCCTGCAGCTGAACCAAGAAGAGCTTTTTATGCTCCTTAGGCTTAGTGATGTGAGCTGGAATGTATGGGTACTGGAAGATGAAAAGCACTGCATTAGTTCTCTCATGAAAACATGGATTTAAAGGGGACCTCTTGGGCAAGATTCACATTTTGGACTTTTTGTGCTTCTAAAAAACAGCCCATGTCCTTAAGAGTAAACCACTCAGACAATAAATTAATATTACTTGATGTCTGGAAAATTAGATTTAAAAACCTTCACAAATAAGAAGGCACTGCCCTGTTACCCAGCAACCCCAGCAAAGCCCAGGCCGTTTCCTAGCAACATAAGCTGAGCTCAAATACGTTTGGTCAGCTGGTTTTACTGCTGCATGTTCTGCACAGTGGCTGCTGGAAAAGACAAGTGTTTTGTTGTTGACTTACCAACCAAAAAACAACTTGCTGCTTTGATGTTGCTTGTACAGGAGGCTCTACTTCTGCTTTTCAAAGATGTATGGTTGTATAGTTGCACATCTGTTTGCAGTCATTTTCATGTGCAAGTGTAAATGTTGAATTAGGAGGCGTGGTGAGCAGCAGCTTATTTGGATTTTAAAGTGAGAAGAAGCCCCAAACTAGACTAAAACCAGACTAAAATCTCTTTGTCCAAGAATGATTTTGTGCTAAAATGTAATTAACATGTTCTGTATAGCCCATAGACTAGGGGTTGAACGACTATATATTTTTTAAGGTCGACTACATCGTGATAATAGTCGAGTCGATGTCGACTAGTCGTGGTGACGTCACAGTGACGTAAGCGCAAAACCCTTCACAACTACTTGGAGGCTTTATGAGCTATTTTCACGGTAAATATTAACCCCTACACCGTTCTCCCGCTTTAACTAAGTCTATTATCCAGAATTAAAAGAGCAATAAACACATCGTTCTTCGTGAGCAGCAGAGATTTGTTGCACAAAGTCGGTCTGACTTTTTTCCCCAAACACCGGCTGATACTGATGATCTCTGCATAGTTACTCCTATAGGAGTTAAATTATCACACTGACCACATGGTGCTTTAAAACATCACAAGCCAAACTTCTTATGAACGGATCCCGTTTGGTTACAGTTCAATTCAGCAAAGCCAACTGCAAAGCCAACTGTTGCTTTTCCACCCGATGAGCATCAGGAAGCTCTGCTGACTCAGCAGCGGCTCTGAACCGACATGCAGACGGAGGCAGAGATCATCAGACCCTCAGGATGAAGCTGGACTTGGTTTCCAGATGTTGTCAAACCGTATTTTTATAAGACCGCATAGCTGCCAGGTTTGAAGCTTCAGTCCGGAGGGTGACGCTGATCAGTTGGGGGGATAAAAAAAACCCCGACATCATGACGCCTTGTCGCACTTTACTCTGGTAGTCTTTTTTTAAGGATTTTTTTCCGGGACTAGTTTATTTGACAGCAATCTGACTGTAGGGGGGCAGAGAGAGCGGAGAGACGCCTGATGGGTCCAGTGACTGGAGGACGGGAGTCGGACTCCTGACTATGGCAGGCTGAAGCCTCTATATGCGGGACGCTAACCGCCGCGCCGCGCAACGTCCGGAAGCCTATGCTGTAACTTACAGCTTCTCTTTGTTAAATTATTTACATTTTTATACAATTTGAGCTTTCTGACTAACTCACCTAGTCCACCTTTTTTTATTTCCTTGGAAAAATCGGTTTTGTCACATTATGCGACTAGTCGACTGGACCAGAAAAAAAGTCATTGCAGAGAAAAGAATCGACTAGTCGACTAATTGACCCTTTTCACATGACGTCACACAACTTCCGTTTTGGCTCGAAGCTGTGGATCCTTAGTTCCGGTGTACATAGTAAGTAATGATAAAGTTGTCTATTTCATATATAGATGTATGTAAAATGGACATATATATATATATATATATGTATATAGCTGACAGCATATGTTGATCAAACAGAACACCGGAGCTTGTAGTTTTCAGTTTCTAAAACATTTGCCTAAAATAAGATTTGAATATATATCATGATTTGCAAACCAATTTTCTCTGACAACAAAATCTAAATTAGACAAAGGCTACAAATTCTTCACCGAACAAAACCTG
>CAEGAF010080135.1:0-10161 GCA_903067075.1 Micropoecilia bifurca | reverse complement strand
TCCATCTCCCTTCTTCCCTCATTCGTGAACAAGATCCCCAGATACTTAAACTCCTCCACTTGAGGCAGGACGACCCCACTGACCTGGAGAAGAGTCAGGGGGGTCGTCATTATTTCATTATTAATTATTTCATTATTAATCCATTAAAAATGGTTTCAAAACAACAGTATTATAATTTATTGCAAAAACGTATTGTCCAGCTTTTATCATGAATTAATGGTAAGAGTTTTAAAATGCAGCGGAGGCAAGTTACTGTGATAATGTGCAGCTTTTCTGCAGTTCTCTGTCTGCTATGTTTGGTCAGCCTCATTGGGCATTCATAATAAGTAACGCCATTTGCCATTTTTAATAGGCAGCTGAAATATTGAAAGTTTAGATTGTCACAGTCTTTCCAATTAAGTGTTTGCTTCATTGCACTCCATTCGAATTCAAGTAATGGGAATAAATCGGTTGGCTTGAATATAAACAAAGCTTATGAAAATAATGCATGCAAGCTGAAATCAATCCTCAATTACGAAGCTGCAAATTAATACACAGGAGCAATCAGGGGTAAATCAAAAAACCAATTGCCTTTATGACAAATAACAATACTCAATTTGGAATTCATAAATGGTTGTCCTCAGTTTTCCCAGCTGCACAGGCTGCGGGGGAGAGGTGTGTGTCAGGGTCACCGCTACTCATCTGTGGACTAATAAGCTGCCTCACATGTTGAAACTGAACACGTTACTTTATCAAGGCAGCCAGCCATGGAGAATCAGCAACCCCCTCTTCCCTTTACGCTATCGGTGGAGGAACTAAGTGAGACAGATGTTCAGGGGATCATTAGTATGCAGAGAGACAGTCAGACCCAAACAGGACATGGCAGAGGTCTCCTGAATGCCAAGGACAGTATGTGCAGTGTGGGCTGCTGAAGCGCTCGGCTGGATAAAGTGGGGTTTATTACTGAGGCGATTTCCGTGTTTGGATGTCTAAGAGGAGCTGAGCTCATTGTAAGCTTCAGTTATTTGGGTTTTTTTACACCACGATATTCTGATTGTGTGGTAACCTTGAGCAAAATGGCGGGATGTCATATTTATCCTGGTTTCAAACAAACACATATTTAAAAGAAAACGATTCTTTTATTTGCTTCCATGTTTGAAATTGTACAGCATTAATTTTGAAAATACATGAGGCACTGAAACAAAAGATCAACTTGAAATGTTCTCCAAAGAAGAAATCTTGATAAACCCTGAGCTCGACAAAACAAAGCTGGAACTGATTAATTGATTAATCATCAGCATAATCGATTACTTGGATAAAAACGATTTATCCATTATATCACATGAGGATTTTTATACACTAGAAATACATTAAAAGATACAAATAAACAGTTCAGTTTCTTTTCTGAATGAAAAGAAACTTTACTTTTCTGAATGAAAAGAAACTGATGGTGGTGTTGACATTTTATTGCCAACACCAAATTTTTGTTATGGCTGTAAAGCCAAAAAATAAAAACAAAATAATCTTTTTATTTGCTTTTATGTTTGAAATTGTAAAGCACTAAATATGGAAATATATCAGCTACTGAAACAAAAGGTAAATTCAAAAATATTCTTAAAAATGTTGATCCCAGAAGCAGATATGACAAAATTGAAACCGATTAATCGATTGTCCTGACGATTAACTGATTTATCGGATAAAGAATTTGGCGCATTCTGCAGATTTTTAATTTCGCCACTTAAGCATTTTTTTAGAACATAAGAAAGTCATTAAAAGATTCAAATAAAACAATTTGCTTCTTTTTTTACATATTAAAATAAACATTTAGCCTAAAATGCAAATTTATGTTGCACCTTATCTATTTTAGTACGACTAAGTATTAGGACCACAATAAGGCAATAAAAAATAAAGTTATAATATTACAAGAATAAATCGTACAAGAATAAAGTTGTGATATTACAAAAATAGTTGTAATATTATGACTTTATACTCGTAATATGACTATTCTCATTATTATGAGTTCATTCTCATAGTATGACTATTGCTGTATTATTTTTGACTTTATTCTTGTCTCATTCTGATAATATTTCCACAATAATGTCATAATATTACGACTTTATTTTTGCATGTGTGTTCTCATAGTATGACTTTATTCTCATAATTAAAAACAAATCTTAGTATGGCTCTAATACTTCATAATATATTTAACTTGAATTAGTTCAAATCTATATTCAACTCTTGTCCTTTTTAATTAAATGCATTAGTTTCGACAGCTGGCTGCTTGTTTCAGTCTCACCAAAGCTCAAAGGAAACACACAAATGAAATGGGAAAAAGAAAAAGCAGGGTTTAATCACTGAGGTGCCAGGAGAAACTAAACTCCAGCCCTGTTTTTAGGCCATCTAGTCACTAAAGATTAGTCACTGGCTACTGGTTGAAACAGTAACACGAGGGCACGGTTGGTATTAAAAGCTGGAAAAAACCTGCATGGCTGAAAAGCGCTCTGAGGCCTGCAGCAAATTGAAAGCAAACAAGAAAATAAGTTGACTCAGATCACAGCATTACAAGCAGCTGAACTCGACTGTGTGTGTTTTCTTTGCATTTCACAGGTACGTCTGTGGCCACAGTGACCGCCACTGACGCCGATGATCAAACATACGGAAACAGCGCCAAGCTGGTGTATAGCATCCTGCAGGGGCAGCCATATTTCTCTGTGGACTCAGAATACGGTAAGACAAACCAGGCAAGGTCTCTGATGCCTTTCTAATGTCATGAGAAATTATATGTATGTCAGATTTTCATGATTTGTATCACAAAACACAACATTAAGGAGATCAGACAATAATTTAAGCAATGTAGAGTAAGATTTTACCTTTTAAGCAATAAAAAAGGACCAAATTTGTAACATTTGATACATTTTCAGCTGCTGCGTTTCGCTTTCACACTGAAAATAAAGCTTTTGAACAAACCTGTTCCCCTCCTCTCCTGTGGGGGCGCTGCACCAAGAACTACTGAAGAAAACAACATAAAACCTTCAGAGGAAGACACTGGGCACAACTAAACAAAAATAGAGTGGCGTCAAATTTTAGTGGTTGTAGGATTTTCTCTTGTCATCGATAAAGAACTAGCGAGAGTCATTTCTCTCGCTAGTTCTTCACTGTTTTGGTTTAATTTACCCAGAATGCCATGTGGTACCACATCAGAGTTCAATTCTGTTAGCATGATGTTTTTTTAAGCAATTCGGGGTAAAACTGCTGATTTAATAATTTAAAGTTATTCTACATTAAAATACTTCTGGAGCATAAACTATTTAGATTCATGTAGACAGCTGGTATTGAAAATAACCAAAACAATAAGTCTCCCCCTGATGTATGATTTTTGTTTCAATTGTTCTGTATTTTTTGTCTTTTATAATTTCTATGTATTGTTTGACCTTTTTTCTTGATTGTGCTCTAATAACATCAACAAAAATAAAAATAAAGTTATATATAAAAGAAAGAAGGCTGCACAGTGGCGCAGTTGGTAGAACTGTTGCCTTGCAACAAGAAGGTTCTGGGTTCGATTCCCAGCCCCAGCCTTTCTGCATGGAGTTTGCATGTTCTCCCTGTGCATGGTGGGTTTTCTCCGGGTTTTCCGGTTTCCTCCCACAGTCCAAAAACATGACTGTCAGGTTAATTGGTCTGTCTAAATTGGCCCTAGGTGCGAGTGTGTGTGTGTGGTTGTTTGTCCTGTGTGTCTCTGTGTTGCCACCAGCAACTCCCGACCCCACTAAGGGACAAGGGTGCAAGAAAATGGATGGATGGATGGATGGATAAAAGAAAGAAAATAACCAAAACATGGATTCTAACCTTATCAGGAATCTGATTTTGTTTCAGATATTATCCAATTGTCATGTAAATGTAATAAAATGTAATTTTTGTCATTAGGAACCATAAAGACAGCTCTACCTGGCATGGACAGAGAGGTGAAGGAGCACTACCAGGTTGTGATTCAGGCCAAAGACATGGCCGGACAGATGGGGGGGCTTTCAGGGACCACGACAGTCAGCATCACCCTCTCCGATGAGAACGACAGTCCGCCACGCTTCGCCAACCGTAAGGACCTCCCGATACATCTCCACTGACTCAATAGAGGCTTAAAACGCTGAAAAACAGACATTTAAATTCCCTTTAGATTCCTTCCGAGTGACTACGGTGGAGTCTACGGAGATAGGTGGCGCCATCGGACGCATCAAGGCCGACGATCCCGATGTGGGCAAGAACGCCAAGATGGAGTACACCATCGTTGGTGGTCACGACACATTCAATATCACCACCGACGAGGCGACACAGGAAGGAGTCATCATCATTGAAAAGGTATCACCACGTCCTATTTAAATTTCTGCATATTTTGTCATGTTACACTCAGAACTTCCTGTATTTTACTTGTATTTTAAGTAGTGGATTATTATGAAGTGAAGGAATATTATGCGATATTTGTAGTATTTTTACATCTAATTAAATCTCTTGTGTGTAATTCAGTTAGGGCTGAAACGATTAATCGTGATTAATCGCTTATTGAAATAATTGTCAACTAATATTTGATTAATCATATTCAAAGAACATATTCAGAGTACTAATTAGGCCAAACTGTAACAAAGAATTTCAAACATCCATCTTAGTGCATTTAATCTTTATAATGTGTTTCACTTTGAGATAAGCTTCCTGACATAAATAGACTTTTTAATAATATTCAAATTTATTATGTGTGTCTGTTTTCAGCCTGGGGTTAGCAATTTTTTTTGGTTTGTTGATACATAAAATGCATTATTTTCCACCTAACTCCTAATTATGTTCGACTTTGTGATTTTTTTTTTTACAGGAAATACCCGAAAGACACATTTAATTTTGTGTTTGTAACAAGACAAAATGAGAAAAATATTACAAGGAATATTTTTTTTCAGTCAACTATTTATCTCTAGAAGTTTTTTTTATGGTTTAAGGGTTGTTAGTATGTTTCTAAATATCCTGGGATTGAAACGAGCTTGAAACTTATTACATATTTCCATTCCAGCCAAACCTTAGCCATTTTTTGAGCCAGCCTGGATTTACAAAATGACTCCCTCCCAACATTACAGAACATTTAACCCCAGCATGATTTTCTTATGAAGAAAAAATGGCCCCCTGAAAACATTTATTCATGCAAAAAGATAAAAAAAGATGACAGGATTTATTTTTGAAGCGCAGTGTAAAATCAGATATCATAAGCCTGTAAAATGAATAATATAAAGGAGCCTTTTGCAAGAAACTCTCTTTAGTTTTCCCCTAAGATCTTCTAGTATTCCTGACTTGGATTTGTTACTCTGAATTTAGAGAGGCAGTAAGATAAAGGTAGACAAATGAAACGCAATGAATCGCATATCAAAATCCCGGAGGCAGGCTTTCTCTTTTAAATGGAAAAGTCTACAGCTTTCCTTCTCTGGTGCTCTTTCATCTCCAGGCGCTGGATTATGAAAGTAAGAGGGACTACGAGTTCAGAGTGGAGGTGAAAAACACCTACATAGACGAAAGGTTCATCCAAGGCGTGCAGTTCAAAGACTACACCATGGTCAAGGTGACGGTGGAGGATGTGGACGAGCCGCCCGTCTTCACCCGCAACCCTTACATCATCGAAGTTCACGAGGACACGGCGGCCGGCAGCTTCGTCGGCGTTGTGCTGGCCAGGGATCCCGACGCAGACAATAAGCCAGTGAAGTACGTTTCCCACACGGGTTATCTTCAGGGATTTACAGGCTCTGGATTTGACTGAAACAATTAATCGTGATTATTCAGTTATCGTCAGTTAATCATTAACTGGAGTGCACAGACTCGAAGTTTTCTATCTGTAAATACGTCCTACCCAAAACCTCTCAAGTTTTAGCTTCAACCAGTTCAAATTCTAGCAGGTTTTGCTATCCAATTATGAAAATATTGGTGTTAATTAAAACAGGAAGGGCTGGATTTTTAATATGTTAATGTGAGAAGTAGGGCTGAAATGATTAATCGTAATTAATCAGTTATTGCCGATTAACCACCAACTGGAGTATACGCTCCAAAAAGTCTATTTGCTAAAATAAATACTAAGGGCAAAACTGTACACATAATAGACATCATGCATAAAAGATTAATTTTTTAAATCTATAAATATATTCTACCCAAATGTTTTCAAGTAGCAGTTTTAGCTTCACCTACTTGAAATCATTGAAAAAAATCTCCTATGAAGCACCTTTTGCTAACCAATTATCAATCGATTAATCAAAAATAATCTACTGATTATGTCTACACTGTGTTGTCAAGCAGAAAGGGCTGAGCTTTTAACTTGTTGATGTCATAAGTAGGGCTGAAATGATTAATCGCGATTAATCAGTTTCAGTTGTCAACTAATTTAGTAATCGATTAATTGTTACCTGGAGTATACTGACTCAAAAAAAGCCCATTTATTGAAATGACATACTTAGAGCAGTAATTAAACTAAAACTTTACAATAATAAACATTTTGCATAAAAAATAAAATTATTTTTTAAAAAACCTATTCAGCAACTTTTGTTGTCCAGTTGCAAATAAAATAGTCAATAGATCAGCTCAACACTATATTGATGTTAAGCCAAACAGAAAGGAGTTAACTTCTCACATGTTAGAAGTACAGATGAAACGATTAATCAGACTAATTACGATTAATCGATTACTATAGTAATTATCAACTAATTTAGTGATCGGTTAATCATTAGCTGGAGTAGATGAAGAAAAGCTTATTTGCTGAAACAACAGTAAATAATCTAAAACTGTACAAAAAATATATACTTTTTGCATTTAGGATATAAATAAGCTTACTTTGTCTAAAACTACCTCAATTTGCAGTTTTAGCTTCACCTGGTTCAAATTATTAAAAATTGAAGCACCTTTTCTCATCTAATTATTTATCAGTCGAATAATCAGATGATCTCTACGTTGTATTTGATCTTAACTCGAGCAGAAAGACCTGAACTTTCCACTTGTTGAAGTAAGACTGAAATGATTAATCGTATTAATTGATGATTGAAATGATCAACAGCTAATTTCCCTTCTTTTCTTCCTTCTATATCTTCTACCCTTGACTCCATTTTGTGTTTTCTAATACATTCTGTCAAAAATTTATAGTAAACTTTAGTGTGATATATTTAAAATTAGGTCAAAGGGAAGTTTCTTTACATGAAACGCTAAAAGAGACACAGGCCACCTTTTTAAGACGGATAGAGCTAAATAGCTGCACACGAATCCCACGGTGGGACAATAAATATTCTATCCTATTGTGTCGATTTACAAGATAAAAGCCTCATGAAATGCATTGATTCTTTCAGTATGAATACTTTTGTGAGTTACTGTAACTGCAAGAAATGAAATCAGCTTCCTTCTATAAACTTAAGGCTAGATCAATAGACCGCTAAGCAAACATTTCCTCGACAACCATGTGGGCTTTCTGCTTCATTCTCCTAATTTGATCTCTTCGAAACTCATTCCGCTTCCTTCAATTATACCAGCAAAAAGGAAAAATCAATACAGAAAGAAGTGCGATATGGTGGATTTACAGTCTCCTTGTCAGTTTTATGCAGTGAAGATGAAAATGTGCCCACCAGGTTTATCTAATCCATCAACCCGCCCACGTGTCAGAGCTCCGACAGGGGAGAGAAGGAGTGTTATTCATGAGGTCCCTACTGGAGATTTCCCAACGGAAGACGGCGAAGTGAATACAGACGATGTTTATTTCCCAGAATCATGTAAGCTCCCTCCACGGCGCCGCGCAAAGTCAAACATTCCTAATTTGCCGTATTGATTCGCGTGGGTCATAGAAGCCGTTCGGCGCGCATATGGCAGCCGCCCGTCGCAGGAGCTGAGGAAAACCACGCAGCACTTCGTGTTGCATATTCAAATCTCAGCTGAGCATGAGAGGTGACGATGACAAACGAGCCGAGTCCAAGAAAAGAAGAGAGGCGTCATCTTTTGACAATAGAGAATACGTTTTCTTCTCCTTTCTTTTCTGACTGCTAAAAAGCAAGTCTATGCAAATTAAACAAACAAAACCCAACATTCAGCCTAAAGCCAGAAATTTCAATTACAACTCAGCACCGTCCAGGGTGTATTTAAAGGGATTCGTCTTTTCCAGTTAAAATGGGAATAAGATTTTGGGTGTAATGTTTCAAAAGCATTCAGACCTTTTCAAGTCTTTCACATTTTTATCACATTACAGCCATAATTTGCATTGTACTTTATCTAGGTCTGAAACGATTAATCATGATTAATTGATTAGTGGAATAATCAACTCATTAACTGGGGTACAAGGACTCAAAAAAGGGCATTTGCTGATAGGACAACACACTCAGGGAGGTAATTTAGACAAAACTGTACAAAAAATTCTACATTTACAATTAAAATAAAAATACATTTTAAATATTTTCTACCCAGAATTCCTAAAATGACTTAGTTTTAGCTTCACCTGGCTTAAATTCAGGCAAATTTAGGCATCTTCTGCTATCCAATTATTATTCAGTTAATGCAAAAAAAAAAAAAAATTCATTCAATATAAAAAAGTAAACTTTCAGTAAATAAATCCTGTTATTTCCAATAAATTGTATATTTTTTTAATTCAAAAAAAGAAATTACTTGTTAATGTTCATCTTCTAATGCATGTCTAGTATTGTACAAAATAAGCTAAAAGTTGCTGTATTTCCATTCCAAATACGCACAAATTTGTCTATATTTTGCTAATGTGGAAGCTACTTCCTGTCGTCTTCTTTTGCGTTTCTGACAGTAGCAACTTCCTGCACCAACCCAGTGCTTTTGTGATTGACTCGTGATGCAAAAGATTTATTTCCATTGCAGTTTTCTGAAGAATATTTATTTAACATGGCCAATAACCACCTTATCCCACAGCAAAACCTTATCGAAAATAGTTTTCTTCCAAAAATGGTGTGTTTCCATTTAGCTTATTTATTTTTGCCATTTCAATTTGCGCTATTCGGTGGATAATCTGGCAATACTGTTCTCATCTCCACTCCAGCCAATCAGCTACTAGGAAAATTAATGGCACTCATGGGTTGGCTTCTTTACCAACACCAGCCAATAGCACGTCCAGAGGCATTTAGCATTTCATTGTGTGTTCCAGATTTACATGCTTCCCAGAAGAGAGAAGTTTTCCAAGAATACCAATACCAGAAGAATACCAAATGTCACCAAACCGGATAGGCCATTAAGAGATTACAGTTAGCACCGATTGCCAACGATGTCCGCGTCCCTCTTGCAGATACTCCATTGACCGACACACGGATCTTGAAAGGCTGTTCAACATCGACTCTGTGAACGGCACCATCACAACGCTGAAATCCCTCGACAGAGAAATGTCCAAATGGCACAACATCTCTGTGGTGGCCACCGAAATAAGTAACTACCTCCCTCAGTCCCTTAAACAGATCTCTTCAGTCCTGAAATACGTGACAAAGTTTCGTTTTCGTGTTTCAGACAACCCTCGGCAGACGACTCGAGTGCCCGTGTTCATCAAGGTGTTGGACATCAACGACAACGCTCCAGAGTTCGCCATGTCCTACGACACCTTCGTCTGTGAAAACGTCAAGGCAGGACAGGTGAATGAAATCCGTTGAAATTAGGGCTGTATAATAAAATCGATATCGCGATATATATCAATTTTTTCTTTCCTAGAAAAAGAATCGATATTCATCCGCAAGTATTGTGATCCAACTATCACCCTTCTCACTCGCTGCTTGCTTTGCCGGGAGAGAGATTCGGTCATGCAGCCACTAGTGTCGCTGTAGAGCATTTCTGCCAAGTTACCTGATCTGTCAAGATACTTGATTTACACAGAAGAAGTGGCTCCTGTCACACCTTGCTAAAAGGTACCTCTGTATCCCAGTGTGTCCTCAGAGAGAGTCTCCACCTATGGAGATATCATCACTGCGCAGAGCAATGCATTTCTCCCAGAACACATGGATCAGATTCTATTTCTGAACAAAAATGTTAGGAGAATGTAGCTCACTTATCCAGCAGAGTAGACATTCTGTTTAGAGTTCACTTATTAGTCAGGGTCTATCTATCTACAGGCCTTAAGCTGCTCTGCTAAGATGGGTGCATTTGAAGTTAAATTAGTTAAATTGTCAAATGTAAATTTAAATTGTACAA
>CAEGAF010080114.1:0-19649 GCA_903067075.1 Micropoecilia bifurca | reverse complement strand
TGTGTGTGTGTGTGTGTGTGTGTGTGTGTGTGTGTGTGTGTGTGTGTGTGTGTGTGTGTGTGTGTGTGTGTGTGTGCCATCTTACAGCTCATCCTTGTACAGCGCCTCTGCAAAAGTATGCAAAGACCTTGAACTTTTCCGTGTATTGTCACATTGCAACCCCAGACTTCCTAAGACTGGGGTTGGCTATTGCATGATTCAAACTTAAATCCGATTTACGCATGAGCCAATGCAAAACAGTGCCAAACTCACAAGATTAAGGAAAATAATACATAGTTCTCTATTAATTTACAAAATATAAATCTGAAAAGTGTTGCTTGCATTTGTATTTAGCCACTTATAGAGTTGAATACCTCAAAAGGACATCAGGAGCAAACAACCGCAGTTGTGCCACAGTTAACCGCAAAGCGAAGTAATGGGAGTTCACTTAAACCGACGGACTAAGAAGAGGTTTTATCAGAGAACCAGAGGGGTCAGTGCTTTTGGAATTTTTTGCCACACACACATTGAAAGCAGAGCAAACAGGAGATGGAATACATGCAAAGGTCCAGATTTAACAAACTAACTCCAAACTAAAATTCTGATGAATCGCATTGAAGTTCGTGGTTACGATGTGACGAGACAGTAAACAGTTGTTTTTTGCGAGGTACAACAGACCTCCACTGCCACACTTACTATAGACATCAGCGTGAGTATGTAGTGCTGCAGGTTGCTGCCGTGATGCTCCACCATTTTGCTGTCGGCGACCAGCATGACTTCAACAAAGCGCGGGTAGGAGAGGAAGCGCTTTGATCTCCTGTGAGGTCCTGAGTCACCACCGCTATCATTTGACGGTCTGCTGCCAGCAGCAACGCCGCGCTCCGATGTGAGCCGAGCACCACCGGTCAGGCTGGCGCTCAGTGACCCCAGGTCGTCGAGCATGCCAGCGCCGACCAGAAGGGACGCGCCGCCGGCAACGGGGGCCTGCCTTCTCCTCGCCTTCTGCCTCTTGTGCCTGTGTTTGTGTCCTAAAAGTTAAAGAATCCAGAGCGTAAATAAACACAGACGTAAAACCTGAGGTCATACACACCGATTCAATCATTCAAAAGAAACGCAAATAAATTAACAGACAAGATATAAATGATTGTGTGCGACGAGGAGGATGTGGTTGGATTTGCGGTGAAGGCTTTAAAGTTGAAAATGCACGCAAAGTGTGGACTGGAGAGAGGAGGCCTTGGTTTCACATGTCTGTGCTCTGAGTGTATTATGTTTGTTTCTGCTCAAATATTGTGTTGATTTGCTAACACAGAGTGAAGGCCCATTTTTCTTCTTTTCCCTCACTTTGAAAATAGGGAAAGAGAGAGAGAGAGAGCGAGAGAAGGGCAGTGAGTTCAGACGAGGTAAAACTTGAAGTCAAATCATAGAGGAGCACCACAACAGGCAGCTCAGGAAACAAAGATGACAACAAAACCACTGCATGCGATGCCTTTCTCTGACCGTCTTGTTTTTTGTTGTACTTTGAATGATAAAATAAATAAATCCTTAGAAATCCAACAAGATAGCTGTGTGTTTTACGTCACTGAAAGAACAGAAATATTTACAAAGCATTTCTGATGTAGTTTCTAGTGCCTAACACACCTTAGTAAACTTGGAATCAAACATAACTAACTTACAAGTAACTTTTCACACTTTAAGAGCTTCTTATAAGTAAATAATTTTGTAATAAAATGAAATAATCTGCCAGTGGAACAAGACATTTTTCCTATGTTGTAAGTTATAATGTCTTGTTCCAGTGGCAGATTATTTTACTTACATATATTTAGTATTTTTTCATCAATATTCAGACATTATTGCTTGGAACAAGCTCCTATTACGTGCTGAAAAGTTAGCTAACAAAAATACATAGTAAGATTTTGTATTACCAGTTAATTCTCACAAAAACGCGAACCTTCCTTAGTGAGAACTCATTTATGCCGGCAAGGTAACGGGAACTTTTTTGTAATAATCTTAACTAGAGCGTGAGCCTTGTCCGTCGCATAAAACAAAACCAACTGTCGTTTGTCGTTGCAACGCGACAAAATGTACAAAAGTTCAAAGGGCAAAGGAATACTTTTCGCAAGGTACAACATGAACTTCATATGAGCCCCTAAATCACTTCTAGCTCCATGTGGCTTCTTCGGTCAGGTCGGCGCTCCTCCGGCTATGTTTTCATACATCCTCACTCACGCTGTGCAGCGGAATCAAAAGAGAAACACACACATAAACATTTACATACGCAGAGACACCAAGCGGCCGCACAACAATCAACGGAGGAAAATATTCCGCCATTTATTTTCTTGGTTTTGATTATTTGACTATCTTAAGTTGGCGTTATTTTGCCATTACACAGTTTACATAGCGTGGTCATCGCAATGGGTCTGCCTGGCCTGCTTATCAAAGAAACAGAGGAAGTACAAGAGTCAACAGGAAGTTCAGCCAGTAAACTGAGATGGGGAGATACAAGGGTGAACTTCCAAGTGATTTCTTTTTTTTGGCGCGTGTGTGTGTGTGTGTGTGTGTGTGTGTGTGTGTGTGTGTGTGTGTGTGTGTGTGTGTGTGTGTGTGTGTGTGTGTGAGCCTGTGTGAGAGTTGGAAAGCTTCCTCACTGGTGTGCAGCATCTGCAGGAACTGCACCATGCATGCTGTGTGACAGCCAGACCTCTTATTCATGCTGAGCCAATATCGATAAGAAACTCATCCTTTTATTCGTGCTACATAATCATTATTTCCCCTCTTGCCCCCCTTTTTTAAGATAAACCTAGCTTAGCTTAATAGGCACAAAACAATTATTGTAATAACTTGATAAGCGTAGCTACTGTTGCATAATCGGCTTCTGCTGGGGCTGATGGGGGAGAGGCTGCATGTGTGGCTCAACGATTACACCTGATTATGTCTGTGGGAACCAGTTTAAAAGGTTGCATGCACATGAGAAAAATCCTCCACTTGCAAACCACACACATCCCATGAAAACACTTCCATGCACATAAAAAACAACCGCATACACACTGTTTTTAAACACAGCCACTGGGAGGTCCCAGCCCAGAGGCAGCCGGCTCTGCTGGGTTTCGCCACTAAGTGGGGGAGGGGCGACCGGAGCTGATATTTAGGTCAGCTGACGGGTGATGTGAGCACTCCGGGGATGAAATTCGATAAAACTTCAGTGCTAAGCTCTGAGCTGCTGGAATTTAAAGGTGTTTTCTCCATCACATGGTCTGGCAGACTCAATTCCATTGAGGAACAAAATTGTAGTTTTTGCAACATTTTCAACTGGCGTTGTTCACTTTTGCAAAGCACTGGGTCAAATGAACCAAACCCTTGAAAAACCTGTCCTTCCCCACACCCGCCTGTGGTGGCGCTGCACCAAGAAACACTGAAGAAAACAACACCAAACCTCTGAAGAATCATCTCAACTTCTTTCGAAATGTAAACAAAAATTGAGTAGCGCGAGATTTTACAGGCTGTAGGATTTCTCTCATCTCTGGTAAAAGACTCATTTCTTGCTCAAGCGCTGGACTTGTTTGTTTGTTTTGGCTGTATTTACCCAGAATGCCGTGCTATAGTCTGCTTCCGGTTTTTGGAGCCGTTCAGCTGACGTGAACTCTGGCGCGATTTGAATGTAAATATGAATGTCAAGCAGACCAGAGTTAGCAGGGCATTCTGGGTAAAAACAACCAAAGCAAACTCGCAGGTCTAGAAAAGGTCGTGGTCTTTTACTTCATGAGAAAAGGAGAAATCCTACAGCCACTAAAATCTGACACCACTCCATTTTTGTTGCTCTTCAGAGTTTTTGGTGTCGTTTCCTTCATCAGTTCATGGTGCAGCGCCGCCACAGATGAGGGATGGAAACAGATTTGTCAAAGTGTTTGGTGTGTTTAACACAGTCCAGTGTGAAAGCAAACTGCACCAGCTGACCCCAAATGTCCCCAAACAGACAGAGTCCACTGAGTTATCAGGGGATGAAGAAGGTTAGGGTTTAGTTAGGGTTAAACCTAAGTTACAGTTGCATCTGTATCTTAATAATAAGGCTCGTCTGTCAAAAAGCGCGATGCATGCACGCTCGTCCTGGGGAGCGGCGCACCTGAAGTGTCACAGGCTGAGGTCTCTTCGGATGTGCGGTTCCCGGATGAAAGTTTCCTGTACACAATATGAGGTTTTGTGTGTTCCTCTTCATAGTGCTCCCCTTGATAGCTGTGCAGGGGCTCCACAAAATACTCCCCCTCAGGAGACCTGAAAGTGCCAAACTGTAAAGGAGAGAAAAATAACCTGTAAGAATTTGTCAAAAAAGTAAACATAAATAATATATAAAATAAAGCAGAGGGAAATTGCTCATCATCGTGCCACATCAGCTCAGTTAGAACAGATTATATGGATGATATTGTAGTTGCATAGAATCCATTTTGATCAAAGCAGATTTAAAATTGGAATCTCTAATTAATTTGTAAGGACTGTTTAAAACTCGTCTCGCCTGGGAAAATTACATTGCCATGACATTTACAGATCAGGAATGGACTATGATTCTACAGAATCCTAAAATAAACTCCAAGGAACTTTAGAACAAGACTAACCAAAGTTTGTCAAATTGGTCCAAAACTAATTCATGCATTTGGAGACTCAAATCTGAATGTCAATATGCGTAGTAATTGTAGTTGTTATTATTATTTTTAATTATGACGGTATTGAAAAAAATGAATGTCCTAAAACCTTGTTTAATGCTGGATTGAAAGGAACATGACATCAAAGACAAGGCAAAGTTTTGTAATAACAACACTGCATAATGCCAGATTAGGGCCATGGGTGTCTGACACACTTGTTATCTCTTTTAGCGGGATTTTGGATAATATATCTGAGTATCCATGGACAACGTAATCATAAATTTCAATGCTTTTCCATAGACAAGTGCTGTTTTATCCAGAAACATAAAACCAATAATAAGGGGTGCGTGATCTAGCACACGTTTCACCGCCCATTCACCCGTTGACCCCAACATCTTCACACACACACATGAACATAAATTTTAAAATAAATTAAAAATGGCTCCAGCACCGTGCTCTGTGGCTCTCCTTAACTAACTTATGGTACAGGAAGTAATGATACAGCGGGTGAACTTGCCTGCATCTTCCTTTCATCGCTGCTCTACACATTTTCAATGGGCTGCACTCGATGGGCAGCAGGAGACCCATCGAGTACACGCTCTGTGCCTCTCAAAGGTCTGTGCCAGATGTACACTAGAAGTTATGGATAATGCCCTGCTGACAGTGCAACGCACCAAAATTCAAATGTGCACATCTGTGTCAGTGGTGCACAAAAGCTAACCGTATCCGCCGACACTGCCCGCACATCATAAGATGTTTGATATGTCCAAACGCATGCAGAGATCCTGACCCCAGTAATTCTGCCATTTCTCATGCGCTGCCACCTGAATTCTTGCAGCTTGACCCACATCCAGCAAAGCTCTGCGGTTCCAGCCTATATGCACAGGAATTTCCCTGGATTCCCTGAATCTTTGCAGAATATTTCACACGTGCTGAGCTCGGTTCTTTGAAATTTTCCTCTGAAGATATTTCTAGGAAACTCTTAGAGTTTTCCATTATATCCAAATGTGGGATAGGTTTTTTTGCTTATTCGCAAAATACGGGATGAAATAAGGAAATGCCCTTTCATAATTGGATGAAAGGAGACGATTTGCATGCGTGTACGAATTATCATCAAACAAGGCGAAAGGAATCAAAGCAAATCTGCGATGTGTATCGGGGAAAGCACTCTGAATGGTGGCAAAATGCCCTTAGAAGCCCTTTTACTGTAGATCACAGGAAACCTTCAGCATGGCTGGGAAACACAGATCTCTACAAGTTAAACCACTGGCACAGTCAACTTGTTGTTCGTTTGTTACGGACCGCCATCGTAGGAAGTTATGGGAAATAAGGCAGGCTAAACACTGGTATGGTGTAGATGAATCTGACACAAGTAAAAAAAACATTAAACCACTCATTGATCCCACATGTGCAAAATGCATACAAATAAATGCATAGTTTGGGCAAAACTAATGTCCTGCAAAAGCATTCAGTAAACTCTCACATGTTACAACCACAAACGTCAGCATTGAAATGGAATTTCATAAATTAGACCAACATAAAGCAGTGCATGGCTGTAAAGTATAAATAGATGATGCACATTGTTACTGCCTGCTGAAAAAAAAAAAATCAAACCAACCGTCTTCAGAAGTCACTATAATGAGTAAACAGCATAAATCCAGCTGTTGTGCAAAGTCGCCAGAGGTTTTCCAGAAAACATCAGTGATCAAACATCATCACAACGACCAAGGAGCGCACCAAACAGGTTAGGGATAAAAGCTGTGGGGACATTTAAATCAGCCACAAATTGGGGTGAGGGGAAAAAAACGTTTGGCAAAACTGAAACCATCCGGCTAATGGGTGGATCTCTCGAGATTTATGTCTGAACCTTTAAGGAAACCACTGCAGCTTACAGTTTACCATTTCCATGTAGGCGACACAGCAACGCGACATGTTGTGGGTCAGATGAGGCCAACATTGAGTCTAAAACCTGCACTGAGCCGGTGTGAAACATGGTGGTGGTGGCATCATGCAGAGGGGAATGCTTTTCTGCTCACAGGCGTCAAACACAGAACAATTCTGAAACAAAACCTGCCAGAGTCCAGCTGGCTGGTAAAGACGATCCTCAAGACACTTCAGTGATTCCAGCGAATGGAGGTTTTTACAAAGATTTGATTCAAAGGAGCTAAAACCAAATACACATTCTTTTCCCCAGATTTTTATTTATACAAACTATCTTTGTCATTGTAACCTGGGGGAAAAATGCCACCAGTGTGTATGACTATTTTTGATGAAACGGTCTCTCTTTAAAAATGAAATAAATCACCTCACGAGTGGTTTCTATGAATTAATCTCTGAGTGTACTTTTGATCCCCAACAAAAGTCCTGCTTCAGCAGCGGGATTTTTTTTTTGGAGGGGCGGGGGCAATTCGCGATGACGTCAGTGACAATCATGCTCCTGCGCTGCTCAAACGTGCGTGAAGACGTCACGCCTGCGGGGAGGAGACGCGTGGAAATGGGAACGTCCCGGTCAGACTTCGAGTAATAATTCATGGAAAGCTGAACGCGCCCTGGAATCAGAGCTCCGAAACTTGTCGTAGTTTGGAAATTCTGTTAAACCTATTCATATTTTATGCATAGAATGCTTGAAGTAACTTTTTTTTATTGTTATTATTATTATTACTATCCAAATAAGAGCCAGCTCTAAGTGTACGTTGCCTCGCAGCCGTGCGTAAAATTAAACTCACCAGGCCGGCGCACAGACTGATGACTGCGGCGTGTTGTGCATGTGCATTAACATGTCCTCTATAGAAGCAGTGCCTTAACTCCGTGTCCTCCTCCTCCTCCTCCTCCTCCTCTTCCTCCTCCTCCTCCTCTTCCTCCTCCTCCTCCTCTTCCGCATCTGTCGCAAAAGCGGTCCCGTTATCTCCTTGGGGCGCTCCGAGGATCGTCACGGTGTAAACGGGCGCAATAAATCCCGAATCCAGCGTGAGGTTGAGGTGATAGTTCTTCCCGAAAGCAGATATCCTGTAGTGGATGTTCGCCGCGGCCCAGTGGTCCGCGGGGCTCCCGGTGGCCTCGTCCAAACTCCGTCTCTTCCTCTTGAAGTGCGCGCCGGCTGGAAGCCTGACACCGGCTTCATTCACTCGCACCGGAGTTACAATCTCATACGCGGCCAGCTCCTCTGGTGCTGCGGGGGGGGGACAAGACAGGCGGGATTCAGGTCAAGTCAAAACAGTCCAGATGTGCGAGATCAGGCTTTTAAATATATAGATTTTAATTTTTTCTCGTGTTTTTCATTATTTTTGGTATTTAACAGTCGATCAGACTTCAACTTGTGCGCTACAAGGCGGAACTGTGGAAACTCATTCATTCTCTGCCTTGCGAATGATCCCACGCGTCAGGAGGGAGGAGAGGAGAGGAGAAGAGAGAGGGAGAGGGGGGGGGGCAGACTACCTACCTGTGCTTGAACTCCGGAGCGATCTCCCTGTGGATGCGACTACATTCAAGAGATCAGGGAATAGCAGGAACCCCAAGCCCCAGAGGAGCACATGCATGTTGTCTCAGTTCAGAGGAGAGAGACCCGGGCAGCCTGTTGGGAAGTCCGCTTGTTCCTGCGCTCACTCCGGGAACCTCCGCCTTTCTGCCGCCGCATCCACGTTTTATTGCCGTCCGCCCTGGCTGAGCTGCTGCTGCTGCTGGTGGATGTGGTGGAGGTGGAGGTGGTGGCCGGCCGGTGAAGCAGCGCAGAGTTGGGACGTGAGAGCTTCGCGGAATCCCTGGCGAACATGCATACTGCAGAGAGAGAGGGGTGGGCTGCAGCTCGGAACAGTCCACTGGCGATGGGCTCCACTGAGCCCGTGAACTCTCTCCCCTGTAGGGGCGGGATCAGATCAGCAAAGGTACTCTGGTGCAGTCAGGGGGAGCCGAGGGCTTTTTATACCACCGCTCCAGATAAGGGTGGTCACATATACAGAGGAGACTACTTTTTTTGTTTTGTTTTGTTTTGTTCTGTTCTTCTGAGTATGCACAGAATGTACTGGCCGACTGACCTTATTATTATAAACATGCGGGATTTGTTTGGACCGTTACAGCTTGACAAAGTGGCAGGGCCGGCGCAAGAATAAACTGGGCTCTAAGCAAAGTTGGAACCACAGCAGCCATATTAGCGGCATAATGCTTAATTGGTTCCACGTTAAAAAAATTAAATTCTGTCTAAAAAAAAACCCCCACCTGTTTAGAGTTGCTTTTGAAACATAATGAAACATTAATCAACATTTTGATGCGTAATGATGTCAACTGACAGTTTGTTGTTACAACTTTGTATTTTTGTTGTTGTTTGTGTTTGTGTGGTGTAGAGCACTTTGAACTGTCTTGTTGCTGAAATGTGGTACACAAATAAATTCGATTTTTTTTTTTTTTTTTTTGCAACTTGTCATCTGACAAAGAGCTATTTAGTATTTACAAATCTGGCAGAGGGGACTTTTTTGTTGCTGTTGTAAAATTTTTAAAGCTCACAACTTGACTGCTTTCTGACCTTAAGTTGCTATGACAGATTAATGGTTTTATACTTTAAAATTGGCAATCACTCCTGTCTGAATAACATTCATCTGTTCCAGTGGAAATTTGAGGAACAAATGCTTCCCGGGAAATCTTTTAATAATCATAGCGGCTGTTGCGCACTTCAATAGAGAGGGACGTGAGCAGGAGATAAAGATGTTCCAGATATTCCCGGACAATAGACGGGTGCCTCTCTTCTTGGTCCCCCAGTAACTTGAACTGTGTGTACCTTGGTGGTCTCCACGTCACCACCCCTATCGAATCTGCGGGCATCTGCTTATGTTCTCGGTATGCTATCTGGTAATAAAGGACAACAGCTTGGGCATGCCTTCATAGCGTACAATCAGCATGTGCAGCCTTTAAGGAGGCTGCACGCTTTGCTTTGCGGAACCAAGATAAAGTGCCTAATTTGAAGTGCCTGCAGCGTTCAAAAACTGAAAAACACAACCTCTGCGGGGTATTTCCCTGCCCAAAATAACAAGCAGAAAATGTTTGGTGTTTTGGTCATTATGGTAATTACACAACGGATCCTGTAGTGTTACAAATAGTCATGATTTCTTGAATGGCAACATAATTTTAATAGAGTCAATCGGCATTTATAATTATGGCTCCAGCTGTTAGCTCACAGAGCTAACGCGACGCTAAGCTGCCCAGGGCCACACATTAGCAGCAGAAGTGCACATTCTCTAACGTTTATGGCTCCAATTAAGTGCGATTACAGGGGTCATTGAGATGTTGGAGCCTTCTTCTTCTCCTGTCTGTTGGTATTGCAAAACTATAAGACATTACAGGCATCTCTGACAAGCTGTAAAACACTTTTACAACACGGTGGGGATGAATCGTTCAAAAATAGTTGGAGGAAAATGCTCTTAAGGAGTGTGTTTACGTACAGCAACCTCAACGTTAAGTGAACCTTTTGGTCTTTATTAAAGTGGCATTCAAAAGTATTCACCCCCTGGACATTATGGTTGTTTTGTCACATTGCGTCTCCAATGTGACAGATTGTGGGGGGTTTACATGGCAGGCCAACACAGAGGTGTAGAATTGTTAGGTAAACAGAAAATGATGCACGGTTTTCAACAGTTTAGGTCTGGACTTTGACTGGATCATTCACGCTCACAAATACACACTCTAAATGATTCTGTTTGTTTAAGACTCTGAATACTGTGCGCGCAACACCATTTGAAGGTTTTTTTTCTAACCAAAAGTCCTAATTTTTAAAAGCTGTCACTCATTATAATCAGTGTTGAGCACCTCAGATGATTTGGGGCGCCATTTTTCCAGGGAGTCTAACTTCATTTATATCACTAGAGTGCGATTATAAATGCTGCTCCAGCCGCAGTCAGCAGTTTTCATCAAGAATCCATTTCAGCAGCAGCACCATTTATCCACCAGCTGCTGATTTTAAAGAGTCAAGAAGCCAAAAAGCAGGAAGAAAAAGAAAATAAATAAATAAATAAAAGACGCTCCCATGCTTCTCAATGGAGCCACCACTACAGCTGCTGGCGCCTGTGTGTGTGTGTGTGTGTGTGTGTGTGTGTGTGTGTGTGTGTGTGTGTGTGTGTGTGTGTGTGTGTGTGTGTGAGCGAGGGACACACAATGACCAACATCTCAATGGATGTTGGTCTTTGAGGTCATCGGCGTCACCCCTTCCTGAGTTGTGCGCAGGGCAGCATCATTCAGGGCCGCTATCGGCAGAGTAAACTGCACTTCCTCTCCAGATCACAAAGGCCTGATAGGGGGCGGCGAGCTTGAATGAAGTGCCTGAGATCGGCCTGAGATGACGAAGGCTCCCTCCGCCCCATCCTGTGGACTTCTGTGAGCACATCTTTGTCACAATGTTCTCTTTTCCCAGTCCGGTGAGTCGACAGGCTTATAAATAATATTTAAAGGCCATCATCGGATTAATAATTTAGCCACTTTTAAATGAGGTGTGGAACCAAAAGCACACGTATATCAATTGATATTTCAGAGAAGTCCAATTCAGCTGAGACCCATCCGTTTTCGCTGCGGATGGCCATCAGAGTGTTTTCAGTCGTCATTTGACTTATCTGATCTCATTTTATACATTCTTGCAGACATATTTCTGCACACTGAAAGCTCGACAAACTGTCCACTGATACAATTGGATGTACATATTCAACACTGGAACTTTGAACAAGTTTAATGGTGATCACGCGAACATTTTTGTACGGGGTTGTTGATACTGAATTCTGCTTCAATAATTTTGTGTGGATTACCATAAAACAATATATCCACAGCCTGTTAGTTGTGTGAGAAGATGGAAGAGGTTTAGGAAGTAATAAAGACATATGAGATGCAGTTGAAAGTTTGTTTCCTGGCTGTACTCTACTCTCAGTTCTGCTACTACATGCATCTGAAACAGGGAACAAACCCCTTTGACGGACGTGGGTCACAAAACAAAAAACAACATAATAACACAAAGCAAACCAAATGACAATATCCGTTAAACGGGGATGATAATTGCCGACTCGCTGGTGCCGAAGTCAATCATCGCGCAGTAAGTCGCACCGATTTAAAACAAAATCAGAAGCAAATCCAGCAAAATCATGGAACATTTGAAATACAGCATGAGGTTATCAAAATCTTAAACATGAAAACTCTTAAACCAATTTCTGAATGAACATTAAATCCATCGACCATACTCTCATAGTGAAAAGCAGATGTTTTCCACTTTTAAACTTACGTCTGGTGGATTGATGGTATTCAGATTATTTGGGGGCGGGGGTGTGGCATGTGGGGGGACAAAAAATGTTTCTCTGAGATTACTGCTTATATCTTTCCATCTTGGCACTGTTAAAATGCACATGTGGTGATTCCCGTGTTAGCCGATTCTACAAATGCAGGCCACATTTTACAGATTTGTGGTAGTAATGCAACAAAATGTGAAAAAGTCCAAAGTATGTAAAATACATTTTCTTAGCCTCGTATGAATATGCAAACACAAATTACACACTTTGCATCTTCCCGCATCAGACGGCTTGGAAAGACTAGCAGGCATGGACACAGACACTCGTGGCTGTTTTGGACCACTCCAACGGATCGAGATGAGTGCACATGTTGAAGGCAAATCAATGTTGCATGCCCTTATTCTTTTCATTTAAAAAAGCACAAAGCAGCAGCTTTCTGGGGTTTTCCAAAGAAGGCTGGGATGATGGAGGGAGGCTGCTCTGAAATTGACTTCTCAATATGGACTTAGGCAAGTTTATGTTGGGTGAGAGCTGAGCGAAAACAAAAGCTCAAACATCTGAAATGCAATTAGGACACTGGAGGAGCTTTCGCAGAGCACAAGATACGGGTCTGGATCTCTGCCCAAGTGGTACAACAGCTGTCAGCAGCTCCATCCAAAAGTTTAAATGCTTCCCAGGTTCTCTGGCTCTCTGTGGAATGGCAACAACTGACTTGATGCCAAATTAATCACTTCACAGAGCGGAGAGGGAGGAGAAAGCAAATCAAAGGTGTTGTTCAGCTTTTTCCTTGGGCACCGCTGTGACATGAGGTATCCAGACATGAAGGGGAGCCAAACTGGGTGGCTCTGATCGCCAGAAACGTCTTATTGCTTTCACAAACTCTTTTGTTTATGCAAGAGCCGGTTGACGCAGGCGTCCTCCTTTTGGCGAAGCCTTTGAAAGAGCCCATTTGTTTTCTTGTAACATGCTCAGGTTGAGCAAAGGACGACATTTGCAGCTGGCGCAGTCGGAGAGATGAGGGTGGCATCAGGATCAAAGACGGATTTTGTGTTAGGAAGTATAATAAATCTGTCGCCATAACTAGTCATGATCTTGTTGGTTGTTGAGCGCTTAAACCCACAGAACAATTGGCATTTTGCCTTTCATCACAAAACAGTTTAAAGGTCTCGATCACTCTAAGATGGAACAGGAACAACAACAAGTAGGGATGGGGAAAAAAATACAGAGATGTTTCGAATTTAAATGATGGACCAAATTATGAAATATTCCACTAATTATTCTGAAATGGATGTGCTCCACTAGGCTTCCCCACCATTTTTATCTTGAAGCTGCATAATTAATCAATCAGAGCTTGTATAAATGCACATATCCTCACTCACCATGTATAGTCACTAAGGTCTTGGCTTTGAATCGCACCCAGAGCTTTCCTGTGTGGACTTTGAATGGTCTCATAATGCATGTTTGGATTCTCTATGGTTACTCCAGAGACGATATAGATCAGTCACAGACAAGATTCTCAGAAAAAAAAGTGTTTCACTTTAAGGCCAGACACTTTCCTGATTGTAGAGTGAAATTTATCTGGGAAGAGCATCGGATTGAGAAACAAAAAAAGTCACACTTTATATAGACAAACGAGAGTCGGTAACACTATGTTTACATCACATTGTGTATTTAATGGACCCAAAAGCAGCAGGCGAGACTTAAGGTTCTGTTCATGATTTAATAAAGAAAAATTAAAATGAAGCACCAACTTACAAAAAAAAAAAAAGAACAAAGAAAGTAGAAAAACAGGAAGCATGAGGAGATACAGAGAAACCAGGAAGTAGAGAAGAGGAGGAGTGATGAACCGGCAAGTTGTGACTGAGAATGAGGAGCTTAAATACTAGGAGGCAAACAGTGAGGACAATGGACCTGGGCTGATGAGCTAACTGGTTGCAGGTGTGAGTAATTTAAGCAGCAGCCAGACTGAGTGGAGGAAGAGAAAGTGGGACAGGGTGAAACAAGCAAACATACAAACACTAAAGAATAACTGGACCTAAAGAAATAAAACCTAGTGAAAATAAGATGACTAAGAAGCGCTGAACTAAAATAAACCAGTGCATAACGGATGAAACTAAAGATGAACAGAAACACAGAAATAAACAAAACCCAACCCAAGAAACATAGTTTCTAGGGTTGGGTATGGAATACACAGAATATCACGAACTGCACCTACAGATGTTGAAGATGGCATACAGCTAGCAGAAAGCTGTAAAGCAGATGCTATCTTATTGATTTTGAGGAATTTCGACTAGACTTGGTCAAGATCTAAAGTACTTCGACAGATCAAACCCCAGCTGGAGAACACCTTAAACAGAGTTTGAGATGAATGAAGCCTTCGTTCCCGATTGCAACGCTTTTTATGGCATTTGCAGCATCTTAAAATGAGACACGAGTGAAAATCACAGTAATATGATCTACTGAAACCTGGACTGAGTTCTGATGCATCGATCAAATTCACTTTGGGGTTTCCTGAAACCTTTAGACTGGGGGACGGAGAGGGTCATCAAACCCAGACCTTGAGTTCCTGCAAGATGTGTTCCTGGTTCAACAGGCCTCAACCAAATATCTGAGTTACCTCCTCAGCGCATCCAGGTTCTCCAGAGTGCTGCTAATGACCTGTCTATCCAACTCTATTGTGGCGAGTTAGAGCCACATCAAAAACCTGCAGGACACCATCCCTCGAAGGCTGAATTTAAGGATCCCACTTAAACAAAACAATCTCATCTTGTTTTGTTTTGTGAGACCCAAGATCACGAATCATCTGCGAGCTTAGTGAATCATCACACCCTTATGTCCTCTTCTCCATCATTCCTAATGGAAAGCATGTTGCAAATGGCTGCCCGTGTACAACACAGGGGTCCTGAAACAGTCGCGGGAATGAAACAAAGCATCGAATTGATCGGTGAGGGGTCTCACCATGAGACCCTTTAAATGCATCTTCTTGTAAGCACACAGCACAGCTGGAGAGGCAAACGCACAGCAGAAATACAGCCATCCGGGGTGATGAACGATCTTCGGTTTGCTCTGCTGAAAATGCACTCGCTTGGATTTCCCCCAGTAAAGACAGCGGGCCTGATTCTCCGGCTGTCTTCCGCCGTCCATCGTGTGCAGAACCGAGAGGCCGTGTTCAATAAGAGATCGGACCGACTGGCTCACGCGCACATGCGAACGCGCATTTTTAATTCAAAGCATGTGAGCTTTTCTCACCGATTGCTTTTGTGCGCAGACGCGAAGAATTAGTCATGCTACGTGAATGTCACATTAGATCTTTCTGAATCACATTTAAAATAATAAAAACAGACAGGTAGCAATT
Organism: Micropoecilia bifurca; assembly: GCA_903067075.1. Taxonomy (NCBI): domain Eukaryota; kingdom Metazoa; phylum Chordata; class Actinopteri; order Cyprinodontiformes; family Poeciliidae; genus Micropoecilia; species Micropoecilia bifurca. Next base: position 4,434 of record CAEGAF010080114.1, on the reverse strand, counting down.
AAAAAAAAAAAATAAAGCCAGAGGTTTCCTCCGGTAATTTGAACCTGTAGCTCCTTTGCACTTATTGAGAAACACTTTAGCTGGAAACTGTGTTCCCCCCCTTCCCTCCCCCCACCACACACACACACACACATTAGCCCACACATTATTGTACAGTAAAATCTGTTTCCCATCTGCTTCATCTGCTCCTTTGTCTTATTGGATATAGTTTGGCGTTCTGGGTCAAGGACTCTATTTTGTTGCTGTCAGGGTTTGTAGAATAGGCTGGCTCGGGTCCTGCTGGCAGCGCCACCATGTAAGTGGGTCATCTGGGGCCAAGAGGAGCCAGCGAGCTTAAAGGCACATAGCAATGAGCTTGAGGGCCCAGCTGCATGCAACGGGTAATGTGTGCTACTTAAATTGAAAAGAGGAATATGCCAGTCCATGAGGTCTGTGCAGGGACTTTTTTTAAAGCCCTAAGATAATGGTATTAAATTCTCTGACTTTGTTATCTTTTTTAGGAATTTTCCTCAGCAGGGTGAAAAGCACTAAGTGGTAAGAGAAAGGTGAAGGTTTCTGGTCGTCATGCATTTACCTTCACACATCTTAATTCTCACCAGGTTCTCTTCCGCAGCCTCCTACTGTCCCAAGATGGATGGTTTTCTATTATGGTTTCAGACGTTTGCTCTCCCACCTGAGTTGGGCACACCTGTTGCTCCTCCAGTGTCACCATGGCGGCTCCTCTGATCAATGCTCTTATTGCCTGGCGTGGAAGTTTAGGTTCTTGGTATATCTAAAGTTGTGCCATACTTCCTCTGTAATGTCTTCAAACCCTGTTAGCACAGCCTGCTTTAGACTCCTCCACAACCGTATTCCTGTTTCCTGAGTTTCTTTGTGTTTGTTCACCTACGAAGTCTCAAACTACAGAGGTCTCCACCAAACACCTGTATTTATAGTGATTAGATCAGACTCAGATGGAGTCCATTTTACTGTTTGCAACATTTTTGAAGATAAGTGATTTCCCCAATTTTTATCCAGGAGGATCAAAATAAAATAAAGTGGAAGATTTATCAGTCTAACAGTTGCTTTTTATTATATTTGCTGCAGAATGTAGGGGTTGGATTTATTTGACAAAGGGAAGTTATGGGATTTAAAGATACTTTTATGTTGTTTTTTTTAAAGATCATAATTAAATGTATTGTAGGTTTTCATGTCCAGGAAAAACACAGAACATGTGGCGTTGATAGACTGATTCCAGCTCAAGACGAACTCAAAGCAGATGAGCTCCGTGGCATTGAAGAGCCACTAAACATCTGAAGAGTACATCATGGTGTTTTCCGATCTGTAATTATGAAACCCAATAAAATCCTTTGCAAAATGGCAGAAGAAATTAGGCTCATAATGCATTCTTTTAAAAGACGAAGGGATGGAAAAAGTTAAACATTTTCCTTTTCTTTCCATGAGCAAACGCTTGTGTGCATCTCTGCTGAAGTCAAGTTCTCAGAGAATGAGAAGTGCAGATTTTCTTTTTTTGTTTTTTTTGTCTTGTGGCCAGGATATTCAGGCTTGATTAAACATGTTACCGTTCAAAAATCTGGGAATTGTTTATTAAAGCGAAAGAACATGTCAGGATGCTGTACACCACCACACAGCTGGGCAGATGTTTTAAAACACCTGGAAACAATTTTCCAGATGCAAAAAAAAATGCAAATGCTACAACAAAGCATGCAAACAATACTTTGGAATCGGGGTATTTCTGCTTACAACACTTTATAGTAGCAGCGGTGGATGGAAAACATCTATTTCTGACAAAATCAGAAATAGAACTCACAATTTATGTATTGAGGAATTGCCATGAATTTGTCAGTAATGCACATTTCCGTACATTAAAACTGGGTTTTGTATCCTGTTTTTTTTTTTAAATCTTTTTTAGGCCATACTTCAAACATCCTAACTAAGTTTCTCTCCTGTGTATACTGCTGCTTGGGAATGGATGAGATACAGGAAATTTCCCATATCAGATGGAAAGGATTCCTTTAGATTATATCCTGAGGAAAAAAGTCATTCCTCAGTCAGATACGAAAGCAGGGACACCAGTCTATTGAGGAAATTGAGCAGAGGAGGAAGGCGTGTCTGTTGTGAAGTTGTTGGGGGGGAGGGAGTAATGTAAAAGGTTACCGACACTAAAAATCCACCATTTTACTGTGTTGGGTTAAGGATTGTTTTTTCTGTCCTTTTTTGTAGATTGCCACATTTCTCATCTGCTGATGAAGAAGGGAAAAATAATCTGATAATTGCAGGAATAAAAGCTGCTTTATTTTGGGTGAATGTCACAAACGCTAGCTAAATACACCGGCTAAATGTTGTCTATGTAGGTGCTGACAGCACTGACAGCACAAGAAGAAGAAATGTCAGTATAGAGTAGCTAAAAGTTGTACTCCAGAAGAGTAGGACTAGTTGTCTTTTTTCACTCAAGTAAAAGTATAAAGTAGCCATCCAAGAAATTACTCAAGTAATAATAGAAAAAGTATTTGGTAAGAAGTCGACTCAAGTACTAAGTAACTGCTCAAAATATCAAATATTAATTAAATATTTACAGTATCAGACAGACCCAGGTTCATAAAAATATAAAGTCTTGAGGACATAGAGGTATGTTACAGACCAAAATAAAAGTAATTAACTTGAATAATTAATCAATGTAAAACCTATAAAACTTTAAAACTGCAGATTTTAAAGGCACATTCAGAGTAGCTTCACAGAATGCTCTTTATTGGACAGAAATGCACAGAAAGTATCCAGAAATATAATTGAAGTAAGTGCAGCAATACTTAACTAGAAAATTAATGCAGAAATTTTAAGGGGCCATGCCAAAGTGTGCCCGTCGGATTATACCCAGCGTTCTGATGCTAAAAATTTGCATTAATGCTACTGAAAGCTGGAATGTAGTCAATAATGTGTGGAGAGGCAGAACTGGTCAGCTGTGGCCAGTGTTCTGTTGCTATGGTGATTCCTCTTTAAATCCCTCACTTTCTGAAAAACCAGTTAGCTGTGGCCAGTGTTCTGTTGCTATGGTGATTAATTGGGGCCATGCCATAGCAATGCATAAGGAGAGCGCAAGTCAGTCACTGCCTCCATGCACTGCATGGCAGGCACCTATTGTTCTACAGCCAATAGAATGTCTCTTTAATCTATATAATTTATTATTCTTCCATCACCGTTAATGCGGCTTGTACCGCTGCGTGCCCACCCACAAAAGTGGTATCAAATCGTGCGGCTCGATGTCGGCATTGCTATTATTTTTATTGGGGATCGGAGTTACGACGGTGACATAAAAAGCAAAAAACGAGCAAAATTTCCAACTGCCCAATCGCAGAGTGTAACTGACATCAACTGCCGTTGTTTTAGAGTGAGAAACAGAGTGGAATTTTGACCCAAAAATAATTTTAAAATCGCTCTCATGCCTTCAAAAATTGCTCTATTGGTATGAAAGTCGGTCGTGACAGTGATACGCATGTCTGCTCCCGTAAAATGTTTTCAAAATTTCTCTAGGGCTTATGGTTTTCTGTCCAGGTGCTTCAGAGCAAAGTGATGGGACAGGGGTAACTGACACTCCTTCCCTGTGTTATACATACAATTCTCCCCGTGAGCACAGCTGACAGCTGGCAGTGAGGTCACCATAGCAACAGAACACTGGTCACAGCTGACTGGTTTTTCAGAATGTGAGGGATTTAAAGAAGAATCATCACCATAGCAACAGAACACTGGCCACAGCTGATCGCTTCTGCCTCTCCACACATTATTGACTACATAAGCAGCTTTCTGTAGCATTAATGCAAATTTTTAGCATCTGTTCATTATTTTTATCGACAGAATTTCTAGGCGCAGCCGAGGTGTTGAGGGGATCTGTTTTGGTGGCCTTAAGATCGCATTTCTGCTTTTTGCGGATGATGTGGTCTTGTTGGCTTCATCAGATCGTGGTCTGCGGCTCTCGCTGGAGCGGTCCGCGGCCGAGTGTGAAGTGTCCGGGATGAGGCTCAGTGCCTCCAAATCCGAGGCCATGGTCTTGAGCCGGAAAAGGGTAGAGTGCCTTCTCCGGTCAGGGGGGTCGTCCTGCCTCAAGTGGAGGAGTTTAAGTGTCTGGGGATCTTGTTCATGAATGAGGGAAGAAGGGAGCGGGAGATCGACAGGCAGATTGGGGCAGCGTCGGCCTCAATCTGGCAGACGCTGCCAGATTGAGGCGACGGACGCTGTACCGGTCCGTCGTGGTGAAGAGAGAGCTGAGTCAAAAAGCGAAGCTCTCGATTTACCGGTCGATCTACGTTCCCACCCTTATCTATGGTCATGAGCTTTGGGTCATGACCGAAAGAACGAGATCACGGATACAAGTGGCCGAAATGGGTTTCCTCCGCAGGGTGGCCGGGCTCTCCCTTAGAGATAGGGTGAGAAGCTCGGTCA
>CAEGAF010080109.1:0-13423 GCA_903067075.1 Micropoecilia bifurca | reverse complement strand
ATGGGACATCAGAGCATCATCCATAAAACTTCACCCACATGGCATTTAATGTGCAAACCAGAACTTTCAGTGGAAAAACAAAATGTCCAGTTCCTTTTAATGCCATACAAATATGAGACATAAAAATGGATTATATCTTTATATAGACCTGTCTATTGATTATAGATTAATGTCTATTGATTATAGATTAATAGTTTTACTGGACAGAAATTGCAAAGAACAAATCTGGTTCTTAATCAAATCCTAATGATAATCCTAATGATAATTGAAAGTGTCATGGAATCATCAGCCTCATGACATCAACACTGACATGAACAATAATATTGAAGAAATAAATATATCAAATCTAATTAAAAACATAAACAAGTGATCAGTTCTTTACTATTATGGTCTGTAAGATATATTTATTCTCAGTACTAGATATGGTCTCAACAAACCCATGACACTAAATATTATTTTCCCTTTTACCTGGAAATAGTGTCTGTTTATTCTTGCCATACAGTCTCTGTATTAATTATTGATCGAAAGGTCTTGCCATACCAGTTTATTCCTCTGTATTTACTTTAGTTTCTTAGTTTATTCTTGCATTTTGTTCTTCATTCATTTCCATTTAATTTCCTTTGATTAATATTATCCTCTGTTGGTTTATTGTTTTGTCCACTTTAGTTTCTTTCCTGTTGCTACATTTATTTTATCGTTTATTGACCATCAGTAATCTTCACTCATCACCTGCTGCGCCGCCTAATCATCATGTGTTTCACATCATGTGTTAAATTTTCACTGTTCAGCATCTGATTCTCTGTTTTTATGCCATAAATCACATCTAGTTCGTCGCTCCTGTTCCAGAGTTTTGCCAATGTGCGTATTCTTTTTTTTAAAGCCCCTAAGGTGCAGACCCGTTGGGAAGCATATCGATGGGGAAAAGGCAGACGGACATAAACCTTTTGAAACGGAAACAATTTCTGCATTCTGATTATTGAAATTTTAAAGTCCTGTGTTGTTCTATCCCCCGTTTCATACCGAACCACTTACAGCTCCGGTGTTAACGCTATAAAATGAACCATCTCTATCTGGTGTCACCATGGAGGGATTTCTTTATTTAAACAGGTTCATTTTCCAGAGGGAGACACAGTGAGGGGATCATGATTTTAGTAATCACATGTTTATAAGAGAGATTTTCTGTTGTCCTTCCTTGGAAGCGGGCAGCATCCAGACGGACATTAAAACCCTTTTTAATATAATTTGCTGCTTAACATGGTCACAGAACTGGCACAACATATATACAAAAATACCAGACCAAGTGAATCACAGCGACATTATCAGCCGGTGTGACGCTGAACTGATGCGGTCAAACTACTACTAGCAGGAGAGGAGCTAACAAGAAGCTAACAGAAGCTACAAACACTGAATAGAAGAGCCGCCATGTTGCAGCCAAGCATGTTTGAATGTTACACAACACAATTTTAGGAAGTTGTTCAAAGTCTAAACTGGTATTGTTGTGCATTTAAGGTGTAAAGTTTACCTTGGACCAAACGCCCCCTAAGGCATCCCAGTCCCCCTTTTGTAAAAACGTCCTCCAGCGCCCCCTGCTGTCCTCTGAACCCCCCCTGGGGGGCGGCACCCCACATTGAGGTTCCTCCTCCGCTGGTATAAACGTTTAATATAACAAGCTTTAATCAGGGATTGGTTATTTGGCTCTTTAAATAATCAGAACATTGCAATAAGACTCGTTTACAGAAACAGTTCAATCTGGAAACCAGATGTTTGGGTTTTGGTGATTGGAGATCAGAAATGTGATGTGAAGAAGATTCAGAGGATAAAGTGATGAAGTTCAGGTGCTGTGATGTGATAAACCGAATTGTCTCAGATCTAGAGATTAACATCTCTCTGGGACTTTTTTTTTTACACACAGTTTGGGGAAACTCTGTCCGGTTCCTCTGCCATCATCTTGCAGTTTAAACAGATGCATGTTGGGTTAATGCGTCATTATAAGCTTTAAGTCTGAGTGCATGTTGCTCAGTGTGTCTTTGTTTTTTCTTTAGTCTCTCAAACCACAAATAAATGCTTGTTTCTTTTTAGAAAAGCCTAAATTGTAATATTATCCTTAATGCTAATGAATATTAATGCCTAATATTCATGTGTTTATAAAGTAACTGTTCCTCCACCTTCTCTCCCCAGTAGATGAAGTAAATGAATGAATCGATGAAACTACAGAGTCTAGGCTGGTCAATATGGACTCACACTTTTATTTTTAACATTAATAAGTTCTGGTGGCCTTTAACTGACAGTGATCGCTTCAACCCTGAACCGCATCAAGCCTCTAGTTCCTCTGGTTCCTCTGGTTCCTCTAAACCACGTGGTCCTGCTCTGATCTCTCAGCTCGTCCTTGTTTGTCCTCAGCTGCATCAGAGCCACTTCTCCCCAGGTTCACCAGAGGAAACATCACAGCACACAATGCTTTTCCTCCCAGCTGCTGCTCTGTGCTGGCTGGGTTCAGGTGAGTGTTTCCACCAATCAGGAGCCAACAAAGCCCACCTGGAACAAACACTGTCACACTGACCTTCACCTGTCTGTCTGTGTCTCTACAGCGCTGGCTGCCATGGTAACACAGCTGGTTCAGGACGATTTATCCCGTGTTGTTAACGCTGGTAAATCCGTCTCTTTAACGTGTTCAGCCTCAAACGGCTGTGATAAAAACCGTGTTTACTGGTACCAAACCACAGACACAGATCCACTCAGAGTGATTCTAAGCCTTGATCTGACCAGTGGACTTTCCAGTGATAAGTATGGTCATCCTCAGAGAAATGATTTCATGGCTTTCTGTGTACAAAACATCTGTAGTCTGACAATCAAAACAGCTAAAGTGGAGCATAGTGGCTCATATTACTGCGTCTGCTGGGTGTCTGGTTCCCACAGTGAGAAACGATCCGACCCGCCTGAACAAAAACCTGCAGAGGAGACAGGAAGTAAACCAGGAAGTAAACCAGGAAGTAACCACAGCAGGTTCAACCATTGCTCTGAGTCATAAACAACATGAAAAGTCATAATTATTCAATGGTAAACAATTATACAACAAATTTAAAATGTTTCTGCTCAAACAAATCAACACATGAAATGGTGCCACTTATGAGGCTCTTGTTATTGTGTGATTGTTATGGATTTAATATCTTATGTTTTGTTTATTAGGCAGGAAACAGACACAAAAGTATCTAAACAAAAATAAATTTGACTTCACATCATGAAACTGGCGTCTGTCTCTTTAAGATGCCATTAGAAACATTGTACTTTGATGAGCTCAGCAGACTCACAGCTCCAGCTGTCATGATGGGTCTAATGCTTTTTGCCCACATGCAGAACTGATGACACTTGCACGAATAACAATAGGTACATACATTTTGTTGGGTGGGCCTGTCCCTGGATCCGGATCAGACTGTTGTACTTGTTTAACAAGATCTTCAATTTCCCAGGTCATCATAGCGACTGAACAACTAGGAGGTAAAATGGGGTCAAGCTCCTTCTCAGAGTCGTCTGGGGAAAAAGTCTGGACAGGATATCTGGCTTCACGTTACGGAATCCTGGGTGGAAAGAAATGGACAAGTTAAATTGAGAGAAGAATAAAGACCAACTGTCAAGGATTGAGTCTTTTAGCTGACTGGAGATAAGCTAGGTTTTTATGGACCATCCAAACCACGACAGGGAGAACTGCGCCCTCGAGTCAATTTCACTACTCCTCTAATGCCAATTTGATGGCACGTAGTTCTTGATCTCCAACGTGATAATTTCTCTCAGCGGGGGACAGAGAAATAGGCACAGGGATGAATCTTGTGAGCGAACGGCTGCTACTCCTGAATCTGAGGCGTCCACCTCGACAATGAACTGATTAGTGGGGTCAGGTTGGATGAGAACGTTAGCAAAAAGGCTCTCTAACCTGGAAAAGGCTTCATTGGCTGCAGGGGTCCAGCTGAAAGGACTCTTGGTGGAGGTTAGCACAGTTAAGGGTAGGGCAGTTTGACTATAATTACGAATAAATTGTTCTTAGAAAATAGTGAACTCAAGAAATCTTTGGAGTCGTTTCCGGGTTGTAGATGTGGGCCATTCTAAAACTGCCTTGATTTTTTTCCCCCGCTGGTCTGACCTGTCCGCCCTCGAGGACGTAACCCAGGAAGGAGACCAATTGTTGGTGAAACTCGCATTTTTCCACTTTTACAAACAACTTATTTTCCAGGAGGCGCAGCAACACCTGACAGACATGGTTCCTGTGTTCAGGTAGATTCTCAGAAAAGATCAAAATGTCATCGAGATAGACGAACACGAACTCGTTAAGAAAGTCCCTTAGGACAAGGGTCAGAGGCTCCTCTGCCTCTGACCCTTGAACAGGATCAAAGGCAGAGGAAAGGCAGAGGGTCTTTGTTCTCAACAGTGATTTGGTTCAGCCCTCTAAGTCATTGCAGGGTCATAAAGATCCGTCTTTCTTCCCTACAAAGAAAAAACCAGCCCCTAAAGGGGAGGAGGAATGGAAGATTATGCCAGCTGCTAATGACTCCTGCATGTATTTTTCCATGGTCTCCCTTTCGGGTTTGGAGATGTTGTAGAGTCGACTGTTGGGCAAAGGAGCCCCAGGTAGCAGATCTATAGCACAGTCATAAGGTCTATGGGGAGGCAGGGACAAGGCTTTAGTTTTACTGAATACTTGAGCCAAGTCGTGATATTCAACGGGGACTGAAGAGATCTGGTGGATCGGCTTCATAACTGTCTGCCGGTGGTGGACCTGGCGGAACGGCAGAGTGGAGACAAGATGAATGGCAGGTTGGAGACCATGAGTCAATGTATCGACCAACCCAATTAATATTGGGGTTGTGCTGTTGCAACCATTTGAAACCCAAAACCAACAGGGTACTTGCAGTGGGAGAAACATAACATGAGATGCCTTCATTATGGTTGCCTGAAACGGTTCGTGGGATGGGTTGGGTTTGGTGAGTAAACTGTGGCAGCATCTTGCCGTCAAGGACTAAAACACGAAGGGGAGCAGGAAGAGGGACTGTCTTAATTCCCATCTGCTGCACAAAACATGAATCCAACAGATTACGTTCACATCCAGAGTTATCATAATAACTGGGATGGATTTACTATTTACTAGAAGAGAAGTAGACAACAGTAGACTAGGTGAATTTATGGTTATTTGATGGTCCGTTGCTCCCTCACCTTTACTGGCGGACATTGGCTTTTAACAGCAGAGGACAGAGGGAGACGGAATGACAGTAGAGGCACAACTTGGAACGCATCCGACGCTGCCTCTCTTGAGACAATTAATGTGTCCAATTTGCATGGATTCAGGGCTGGATGAATTTGTTGAGGGCTCAGCCGTGATGGCGCAGCTAACGACAGGAAAATGTCTGGGTGGAGGATTTCTATTGCCTCTCTTTAGTTTGGGCTCGAATCCTATTATCTAACCGTATGGACAATTTTATTGAGTCCTCCAGGGATTTGGGTTAATGTAAGGTTGCCAATTCGTCCTTAATGGGATTGTTTAAAGCATTTAGATACACACTTTTGAGCACAACACTGTTCCAACCAGAAGCAGCTGCTTGGATGTGAAAATCAATTGAAAAATCTGCCACCGACAGTTGGCCTTGTCTTATCTTTAACAAGTCTCAAGAACTGAGAGCCTTTTCTGTATCCTGATTGAAAGTTTGTTTGAACTCAGTTATAAACTCCAAAAAAGTGCAATTGTAGTCAGAGGATGAAGAGACTTTAACCTCTGCCCAATCCAAAGTGCAGTCTGATAGGTGTGCAATAATGTATGAAATCTTAGAGTTGTGAATGAATCTATGAGGAGAGTGATTGAACTGAAGTGCACATTGCATTAGGAAACCCCTGCATTTCTTAGGATCCCCATCAAACCTGGGCGGATTGGGCAACGGACAGTCGGAAAACGCGGGCTGGACTGGAGGAGCAGGATGTGGAGCTGAAGGCTGGAAGGTTCTCCAACCAGATCAGGAGTCTGTGGAAAATGTGAGCAAAGAAAATCTGTTAGTTCATCCAGGCGACTGTTGGTTTCAGCCCGTCGGTTACCCAGTTCTTGTAAAGCCGCCTCATGCTTCTGTATAGAAGCTTGTTGTTGGTGAAGCTCTCTGGATAGTTTCTGCTGGGTTTTCAGTTTGGCCAGAGTGTTCAGTCATGATGGGTCTAATGCTTTTTGCCTACATGCAGAAACACTCAGAGAGACGTATGTAAAGGATGTTTATTGCAAAATGCAAAAATCAAACAAAGACGTTCGGCTAGAGATCAGCGGGTCGGAGTCCGGGTGCATCTGCACACAAGGGAACAGAGAGGTTAGATGGTTTCACAGGGGTGAGAAAAGGAGAAAACCAATGGCTGGGAGTGCAGTTCTTACTTGAAAAACAAGTGGAGAATGATGGGTGGAGGTACGGGGTTCCAGATAGAGGAGAGAGCGAATGGAGGCAGGCAGGAGAAGACCAGGCGTTGGAGGGTAGCAGGTCAGACATGTACCCACAGGGGAGCAGCAGAGCAGACAGCAGAGGCGTCACAGAAAGGTTTCTCCTGGACTGGTGGGCTAGAGGAAACCAACCCCAAGGGCCCCGAAGGATTCCTGAAGGAAAAGCCACAATAATAGGGTGAACCTGAACAAACTCGGGTCAAAACACAAGAAGACTTTAGACCAAACATGCTGAGGAGCTAGATTACCAAACACTGGGAAACACTCTGGCAAGGACGTGTTGGTTGTCTGCTGCTTATATACTCCTCCAGATGATGATTCCCCTCAGGTGTGGATAGTTGAGAGTCTGCAGGCACGTCCTGTCCAGCAGAGTGACCCAATGGCTCCCTCTGGTGGAGAACTGAAAAGGAAACACTCATCCCCACCACCTGGAACCGAACACCAGCAGGTGTTTGCTACTTGCTGCTGCCGCTAGTCTGTGGAGCTGACTTTAAGATGCCAAGTAGTTTGACAAATCAATATCTTCGATTATTATTTATCAACCACTCCCTCACCTGGACCTCTGAAGATCCAGGTGGAGGCCAGTGAGAGACTTTTCTAAAACTTTGGATTGTTTTTCTCTGAAGTTGATTTTGGTGAATCACCTTCTGAAGCAAAACGTTAAATATTTACAGAACTTTTTCTAACAGTCTCATAACTTAAAACATTTTTCCACTTGAAGAGAAATGATCTTTCAGTGGAACTGGGACTTTTCAGAAATATTAAGGAAGTATTTACTTCAAACAGGTTCCTGTAACTTGCTGAAAAGCTCCGTAAACGTCTTTGTTAGTTTTGTCTCGATTAAAGTGTATTAAAATATTTGTGATAGAAAAAAAATAACTTGGTAGGATTTTGTGTTTTTGCAGAGTAAGAAGTTAAAACCAAACTAATGTTGATGCAAAACCAGAAATGTATTTGATCTAAAACCATCTTAGAACCGGATGCCAGAGGCCAGGAGGCCAGAGAAACTACAACCATGTGGAGAGTAAGAGAACCTAGAAATGATGGGAATGTTTTAAAAAGTGACTTTCAATTGTAACTTTTAAACTCTGTTCTCTAAAGCAGCAACGTTTCTATCTGCTCCAGTTCATGGAAAAGCTTCATTTCTGTCCGGAAACATTTTTACCTGAGATGTTGAAGTTTAGAGGAAATCACCTTTGGCCACACCCAGCCCCCAAACATGCCACCCCTAAAGAAACCGGCTTCTTCCTCTCTGCAGGTTTTTGTATCAGACGGTTTCGCTGTGGGAGAATCAGGAGGATCCAGTGAGTCCAAGTACCTGGTCTTTGGGACTGGAACCAAACTTTATGTAATAGGTAAGAAAAACATTTTATTATTAATCTGCTGTTTGCCTGAGATGCAGAAATCCTGCATTTGTGTTTTGAGCTCTGAATGTTTTCAGGTCTGACAGAAATGTTTTATGATCGTTGAGATGAAAGTCAGCAGAACCAAAATCTGATCCTCGTTCCTAAAGCAACAGAAACCTGATTAAAAAGACAAAGTATGATCAAATTTATTGTTTTTTGGTTTCTGTTCAGCCGCCGGTTTCCTGGAAAAAACACAGAAACCAAGAAGTAAAAGTACAAGAGTAAAAAAATGACATTTAATCAGAGGTGAAGAAGTTACCAAGGTCTGAGTCCAAAATGTTTATGTTTAAATCCTGGATTAAATCTCATTCATATTTTAGATTCATGTCATATTTGCTTCTCAGTAAATCTGAGGTGTTTCTGTTAAACGTCTAAATAATCATAACTTCATCTGATTGTCTGGAGTTTAAACATTTTATAAAAATCAAAATTTAAAGTACTAATAAAATGTTTAAATTATTATTATTATTATTATTATTTTTCACCTACGCAAAAAACACATTTTAATAAAGCAAGTAAAATTGTGTGATTACTGGAGAAAATTAATCTGTAGATGATTGTAGATCATCTTCTATTTTTTTTTCAACATAATAACAGATTATTGTCCCTGTTACATTATTTCATAATGTTTACAGAAGCTCAGACCCAAAACTGATCCTTAGTAAAAATCTGTGGTTCGGTTTAAATTAAAGAAAAAGTAAAATCTTGGCTGGGAGAATATTAATACTTAGTGTTTTGTTTTAAATGTTTCTTTTTAAGTTTTTAATAATCTTTTTTAAAAGCCTCAGTCAGTCAAACCTGCTCCAAAACATTTTTATTTTCTTAAAATGTGAATCTGCACCAAACCAAATTAATTATTCTGTGATCGAGATCCGACAGGAATTGTCCACAGACGGCCCCCGCGCCGCGCGTTGGGCCCCCTGATCCACACACTGAAAATAAGAATAAAACATTTTATTAGAGTCATAACCATGCATGATGTAAATATAACTGGAATTTTACTTTTTGAAATATTTGGAACAGAAACAAAATTTTAAATTTGAGGTTAAAATTAAATGTAAATAAAAGCAGAGCAGAAAACTGCAGTTGGTTTAAATCTGTTTAATTTACCGCAAGATTGTAAAATTAAACCTTTCATTACTAAACATGTAAACTTTATTCTTATAAAATATCTAAAAATATATCTGTAAATTCTGCATCAACTTTAAAACTGAGATTAAACCTAAATTAAATTATGTTTTTTCCAAATAGTTTGATATTTTATTCTTGTGAATTTACTGCAGTTTCTGAATTGTAAATAAAAAAATCTTTTAAAATCTAATTTAAGTTTTTATTATTTCCTTGCATAATAAAACAAAGTCCATGTGTGGGAACTTATACATGCTTATTAATTTTTTGTTCCTATTTTTATCTTTATTGCAACACTTTATATTACAGCCCAGATTTTTCAAGTTACAAATTAATCATATTTTATTAATTACTCATGTTAGTAATTTTGTGATTTTACATCTTTATTTTATCTTTATTTTCACTTAATTATTTATATTGAAACAACATTATGGACATGCTTACATTAAAATTAACTTTAGCTTACAACAAAACTATAAAACAAACTATGGAATCTATTCATATATTTAAAAACTTGTGAAAATATTTATATTGATTTGAAATATATTTTATATGTTGGAACACAAAACAAATATTTCATTAATTTCAAATAAATTAATTGTTTTTTAGTGAAGTTTTCTTATCCAGTTCAGGTTAAGCAAAAATAATTTGTCACTTTAATGATTAAAATCTCTGAAATTCATTCAACAATAAAACATTTTTTATCACACTAATAACAATAATAATAATTATGCCTATTATTATTATTATTATTATTATTATTATTATTATTATTATTATTATTATTATTATTATTATTATTATTATTATTATTGTTATTATTATTATTATTATTATTATTATTATTATTATTATTCAATGTATTCACAAATGAAAAGGATCTTATATTGTTGCTGTTGGATGTTAAATGGAGCCTTTATTCATATAAATATATATTTTGAAGGATTTCAGTGACCGACAATTAAAAATCATGGTTTTTGTTGCAGACGGTTTATTTATCGATTCTGTTGAACCGTTTGTGTTTTTTTTTTATCACATCTGATAAATTCTGGGCAGGAAAATCCTTCAGGAATTTAGTTCCATTTATTTTAAATCATTTCTTATTTTGTTTCTTTCCATCAATGTTCCAGTTAAATGTCTGCCTTTATTCTGATGTTTTTTTGTTTTGGTGTTTATTGAAATGTTCTTTCAGGGGAAGGAAAGAAGGCCCCGGAGGTGAATCTGTACTCCGAGGTTTCCGGTCTGCAGCCGGACCGGAAGCAGCCGCTGCTATGCGTCGCCTCAGGAATGTTCCCGCCGGTGGTTCGGTTCACCTGGAAACGGAAGACGCAGGACGGGAAGGAGGAGCCTCTTCCTGCTGGAGCGGAGCAGCTGGAGGTCAGGGAGTCGGATCGGTTCTCCTCCATCATGATGGTGGATCCGGATCCTCAGCACAGCTACCAGTACAGCTGCTCCGTCCAGCATGAAGGGGGCGCTAGAGAGACGCCCTCAAAGACAGGTAGAGACTCAGAGATCCGGCTGGATTCAGCTGTGGGTTAGTGACAGAAGAGGTCAGAGGTCAGGACATTTAGTCACGTTAAAGTAGAAATGACTCAAGTAAAACAGTGAAAGGTCCTGAGGAACTGATCACATTATCAATCAATCCATACATTTTACTACAGTAAGAGAAAAGATGCTTCATTAAATTACTCAAGTAGAAGTGAAAAGTACACAGTGTAGCGAAAATACGTTTTTTACAGTTACTCAGGTGAAGGAAACAGAGGGATTAAGTGGCTCTGGTTCCCTTCAGCAGCTGAGATTCTGATGTTCCGATATTCTGATATTCTGATGTTCTAATTTTCCAATGTTCTGAGGTTCTGGTGTACTAATGGTCTGATATTCCAATATTCCGATGTTCCAATGTTTTGATATTCTGATATTCTGATGTTCCGATATTCCAATATTCCAATATTCTGATGTTCTGATATTCTGATCTTCTGATATTCTGATGTTCTGATAATCTGATGTTCTGATGTTCTGATAATCTGACGTTCTGATATTCTGACGTTCTGATGTTCTGATATTGCGATGTTCTGATGTTCTGATAATCTGATGTTCTGATGTTCTGATAATCTGATATTCCAATATTCCGATATTCTGATGTTCTGATATTCTGATCTTCTGATATTCTGATGTTCTGATAATCTGAAGTTCTGATGTTCTGATAATCTGACGTTCTGATATTCTGACGTTCTGATGTTCTGATATTGCGATGTTCTGATGTTCTGATAATCTGATGTTCTGATGTTCTGATAATCTGATGTTCTGATATTCTGATGTTCTGATGTTCTGATATTCTGATAATCTGATGTTCTGATGTTCTGATGTTCTGATATTCTGTTTCTCTCAGTGGCCCCTCGGCTCCCTGACGTTCTGCCCCCCTCTGAGTCTCTGGGCTTCAGCCAGCAGCTCCTCTTCCTCATCTACTCGCTGCTCATCGCCAAGAGTCTCCTCTACTTCTGTGGTCTCACTCTGATCAGCGTCTGTGGAACCAGCAGAGCCAACTGATGGTTCCCAGTTTGTCCTGGAAGCTTCAGACATGAATGTAAAACTTCAGGATTTTCTGTTCGTAAACATGAAAACGCTTCTATGCTGCATTTCTATACTGTTCATCCAACAGGGGATAAAACGTCATTAATATTTTAGGAATGTAAAAATTCTCTTTATCTTTTGAGGCTTTTTATTGAAATTTGCATATTTCTGCTTTGTTTACATTTAATAGTTTTATTGAAAAGAATTTATTTTATTTTATTCTTTACCCAGTTTATGAATGTTTTGCTTCTGCCAGCTGAACCTCTTTTAAACTCAAATTAAATCAGAATATATTTTATCTTTATCAGTTTGAATGTAAGGTGATTTTCTGTATTTTGTATATTTGATGAAAAAAGATTTAATTAATAAAGAATTTGATTCAACTCATTTTGTTTCATTGTAATTTGTGATTGTTGTGGTTTAATCTGAAAATATTGGGTATGATCCAAAGTAAAGAATAACAAAACTACAATAAAAACTATTATTAAATATCACCATGAAATGTTTTAACATGCAAAGATAAACAAAACAGATGGATGGAAATTAATGATGATAATAATAATTATATTATTATTGTAAATATATCACTTTGTCTGAATAAATACAATCATATAATTTACTGCTATGATTTAATATTTAAAGTCAGTTTTTTAAATTCAATATTTAACATATAAAGCAATCAAATTTAAATCTCAGCGTCTCTGAATAAAACTTTGATCATTAATTAATGAGCAGCTGAAGATTCACAAATCATTCTTTAATTTAGAAATTATAGAAAAATGCTTTGAATTTGGGGACAAGAATAAATAACAGTAAACAGAATAAAATTTAAAACTACAGATTTGTACAGGTGAAAGCAGCTGAGCAGGATGAGGTTAATCTGTAGGCAGTTTGGTCAGTTGGATCAGATTAGAGATAATCTGATTATCATCTCGCCTCGTCCTGCAGCTGTGTGGGTTTGTGCTCTGCAGCCTCCACACCGTTAGCTGTGGCTTCTCACTTTAATAACACCATGACNGGTTCTTCATGTGACAGAGAAACAGCTCAGAGCTGAACTCACAGCTCAGCTATCAGCTCCATCACTGAATCACATCAATAATCAACATGTGACCCAGTTTGGTCTGCAAAGGTCGACCAGCAACGATCAGCAGCATGAAGCTCAGCATGAAGCTGAAGCTGCTGCTGACGCTTTTCAAACTTTAGAAATATTAATGTTAGTTTGATCCTCAAAGCTTCGTGGAGGATCAGATTCAGTGATCAGAGCCAACAGAACCAACTGACCTGATGGACTGAAATGGATTCACATCAGAACAAAACCAGATTGATTCACATCAACTTGATCCAAAATGATTCAGTTTGATTCACTGAATTTCCTGCAGCTCATTTGACTGAAAGGCCAAAAAATACTGAGATGAACCAAGAATCTCATGGTGACAACGGTTATTGATACGTTTTGCTGATTTGATTTTTCCATCACACAGAAAAATCTAATCATCAGTGAGTCTCCAGATTTAGATTTAAATTATTAAGAGTTAACATTTTACACCAAATCTGAAGTCATTTTATGTTGAGATTAAACATTTATTTTAATCATTACCAGAAATATAAACTTTTTATTTTTCAAAGATTTTGGTTGATATTTTGTTTTTATCTGTTAAACTGAAACTAAAATAACTTATTTTACTTTAACATTTATCATTTCAAAACCTTAAAAAGGCATCAGTTCATTAATCAGACTAATCATGGTGTTAATGAACAAACAACGTTTGTTAAATATAAATGATGCTGAGGGAGAATTTGATCTTCTGCTGCAGCTGCAACCAGGAAACCAAACCGACAAACGGCTGAACAAACAAATCAT
>CAEGAF010080102.1:0-28756 GCA_903067075.1 Micropoecilia bifurca | reverse complement strand
ATTATACTGATGCTGAATCGGGAAGCAGTCGCATGGCTGCACAAAACTTTAACAGGAATCATGCATCACATACGACACTGTGGCAGAATGCTTTTCCACGTTTCAGAAAAATTGAAATGTTGCAGATCAACCACAAAATGGTCCAGGATGTGCAACGATTACATAGAGTTCCCCAAAAATATAAACGGTTGACCAATATAAAATGTTTATTTTTTCTATGTATGGAATCTTGTGGCCCACCCTTTATATTAACATAAATAGGAGTTATTAAAAATAGCATAATGTGGTCAAAAGGAATGTGATAAATTGATATACAGTAGTAGATAATGTAGTAGGCTGATTTTAAAATAGAATGTTTATTTGAGCATTAAACAAAAATGTCTTTGTAAATATTTGTAAAATATGATATCATTATAGGATTAGAGCATTTAGTCAAAATCAATTTTCTGACTACAAGATATGAGTAAAAGTTTCTTTTCATTGGTGTGACCTAAAAAATATCAGTGTTTATTTTCAGAGGAACTCACTTGAGAGAACTCTTCCCCTCAAAGAGATTTCCCTTGTGACGACTTTTACTTTGCTTATCCCGGTGCACTGAGGGTCTTTAAAAGTTCTCTTCATTCAGATGCTTGCAGTGGCTCAAGTACATAAACACATTTCTCTGATGTTGTCAGCAGACATTTAAATTTGACTTCCTTGTTAGGTGAAACCACCTGCCAGAGCAAAGGTGGTGGATTAGCTGTGCTTGTCAACACCAGCTGGTATAATCCTGGACATATTACCATGAACTGTCACCTCTGCAGCCCAGATATTGGGACCGATAGCACATGTTACACTTTCTTTCCAATTAACAATTATGCACTACTTGTGTTAGTTTGTCACATGCCACCTACATATCCAAATAAAATAAATTGAAGCCTGTGAGATTAACATAATGATGACAGAAAAAAAATGTTAACCAGAATAAATGAATGAATATCACTACAAAGCACAGTATGTTTTGAGTATTAAAGCCTAAAGAAAACTGTTTGTTTGAATTACAAGTTTCATCAGGCAGTCTTAATGTTATTACATAGTAATAACATTAAAGGATCCATGCAAGAAGAACGTATCAACAAGTCACTGCATTTTAATTTCATTTATCTTGGGCTTCTAATCATGAGAATAGAAAATTGTGTAAATCTTAATTATTTCATGAAATGGATCAATGGCTTCTGATCTTGGATAACTTTGATTAACATGTTTTAATTTGTGGAAAAACTCCTTGGTTTTAACATTGAACAACAACAAACAAACAAACAAAAAAAACAAAAAAAAAAACTATTAAGTAATTTGTTCAGCCTCCAGCCTTGAGGGACAGATCTACACACAGAGAACAAAGAGGCTGGCATTTAAAGTCTGAATATCAGAATGCATTGTTAACCCTTTCTCCTACACAGGTGAAGGAAGATACGTGCCATAACATGACAATGTAACGTGGTAACAAAACTTCCTGCAGTTCCTTACCTGGAAGAAACTGCATAAGGAAGAGCAATTTTCCTCAGCGGTGAAAGCAGGTACTGCATATTAGAAGAAACCCTGGGTTTAAAGTGGTCAATTTTTGTCTAGCCGGTAACTGCATTTTGGTCAAAAGATAAGTTTGAGTCAGCTTACTTGAAATTATACTGAAATTATTTTTGGAATTATTGACACACCAAAAACAGACGCACAGACGTCTCTGGTTTGTCGACAAATCATCACTGCTGTCCTGAGCGATGAGGAACCACACCGCCACACACACTCCCCTGGTGGGCCAGGCCTAGATGACCTCTGCTAGCTGCCTATTAGCCAATGCAACTATTTCCCACTTTTTCTGCCTCCACCATCATATGAGGGAAGTTTTGCTTTCTAAGCATCAGCAGTTTTGTTTCCCAAAGCATATCCACTTGTAAGTTATTTAACAAAATATCAAAGTAACTACATTTTAAAAGATGATATGCAAGTGACTGGATCAGGAGTTTGCACTTTAAGGCTTAAAAAAGCACATTTCCCCCAATGAATGAATGGTAGAATCATGCATTTACCATCAAAGCATCTGTAAAGAAAAATTACAAGTACATGTGCAGAGTCAAAGAGGCACAAAAATAGTTCTTCTGGATTACGCTTGTGCTCGTTTTACCACAGGCCATAACATGGAGACATGTCAGTGTTACAGACAGAGAAACTGTGTAGATATAAGTGCACAAATGGAAACATTTTTAAGTGCCGAACCACGGTACCATTTCTGTGCATTTTGAGTAAGTTGTTTAATCTAATAGGACAGAAAAAGGTACGAATTTTATTTAATCAAAAGCGAGGGTGTTGCAACACCCACCTCCCTCACGGTTACAGTGCAAAGCCCATTCTGACAAGAACTAATTAAACAGCTGACAAGTCTGCACAGGCAAACCTAGATACTTCACAGCACCTAATCTATGCAATTCTGATTAGGAGTTTTTGGGACAATAATCATGGAAGAATGTTACAAAGTGTTCCGAGGGTCATCTATGAGTCTTACATATATTTTTCCGCATAGACAAAAAAATAACGCATAGATGAAAATTACATTTTCACATTTTGATTTTTCTAGTCAAGTTAAATATAAAATGCAATTTTTTTTTTAAATTGCTAAAAGCCTGCAACAATGCAGTTAAACTGCTTCAGCAAGAGCTCAAAAGGGTCTTAAAAAATAATAATTATACTTCTACAATTTTAGCTTCTCTTCACAGACTCCATGAAAACTCCAAAATAGCATTTTAAAATTCTCTTTCTCACAAATGCGGCATCAATAACCAAGTTCTGTCGTACATCAGAGACCTGATTGGCCTTCATTATGTTCCTAACAAAGCACTTTGTTTTGAGGCTGGAGGGTTACTGCTGGTTTCTGGAGTTTCTTAAGTAGACTGAGAGACAGATATTTTAATCATCAGGTTCTTCTCCAGTGGAACAAGCGCCCAGTTTTATTATGTGACTGTCTACTATTACAGCCTTCAGTTTCCTTTTTGATAAAACCTTGATGTTAAATTATTCTAATCTATCTTTAAAGTCATGCTGCTATGGACATTGGCAGTTGGATTACATAATGACCACATTTCTTCTCTTTCCCACATTCTCTGCCACCAAATTTTAATAATACAGTCCATATAAAAAGTATTCATCCTGGCAACAATTGTTGATGTATGAAAAAATGGCAATGAGAAAAGTCAATGGTGCATCTACTAAATCTTGACTTGACAAGGGTAAATATTTACACACAGTCTCTCGTTTGATGTTAGGTATTTTTAATTAAATTCTTATTATTTTGGAGAAATCAGTTTTCATTTCAGCATTAAGTGTTTTTTTTGTGAGTGTTTTTCTTTGCAAAAAAGAAAAACTGTCGGTGATCACGGATTTATTTGTAAAAGCAATAAAATGGCTGCAACATTCAAGTTGATGAGTACTTTTTGTATGCACTGTATTATCAAAAGAAAACCAGGCCATTGCATTGCATTGAGTGGCTGCAACTTGTGCTATACAAGGGGGGTGAATAATTTTATTAAGCACTGTAAGCTGAACTTGACTGCATTGTTTGATAGCCAGGATGAAATTTGAACCTATGTATGTGACTTATGTCTGTGTGACTAAGTTGAATTGTTATTTATTATTTGTTTGCTTTTGTACAAAGCCTTGATGATATACAAATAAACTGAAGTGAACTGAATAAAAAAAAGAGAACATTTGGTATTGTGTTCTGTATATGCAGCCGTTTTGTCAGTTTTTAGCAGGCAGGGAAAGCATAATCAATTATAATGTACTTTGAATTGTATTATTTTTTTAACATATACTATTGTATATGCCAATGTATACTGCAGTGCCACAGTCAGTGTTCTTTAATGTCAGCCGTTTTTCATTAGCAAGAGGCCCTGAAATGTTTCAATTATATCAATATTCATGATGTGGAGGGTATTTGAATTTGTAACTAGAAACCGGTGGATAGTGTATATGAGGTAACATTTGCATGATACACAAGGCAATTCCCAAGTGATGTGCTCTTTGTGCAAACAGTGTATAATTTAGCAAAATAGCAACACATTGTAATTCTACTCGAATAACATCTCCCTCAGAAATTATTTCTTGTTTTTATTGTTTGGCCTCTCCAATTTCCCTCTTGGTCGCTCACCATCACACTAACGACACAATGAAACACAAAACTGCCACAAACAAATAATCCTTTGCTCAAGTTAATTATTTTCTATATCTGACAAAGTATTATTTGTGAGCTCAAAGAAGCTTTGAGAGAACCAAAGGTTATAAAGTAGCATTAACTTTGTAATAATGAAGTAAGTTTGCAAATTCTGTAATGTAATGTGAGACAACTCTTAAGTACATGCAGGGAATTCTCCTGTGTCTTTTTTGGTGTCATAATAACTTGGGATTCTCAACAGATCAAAGCCCTTTAACAATAAAAAAAGACTTCCTATTTGTTATAAAGATATAGGAAACCTTCACATACAGCTTTTTGCAATTTTTCAACTTGAATGGAACAAATGTTAAAAAGGAAAACATGACAACTAATTTCCACAATCTCACCTCAGGACCTTACAAATCCTCCACAATCCAGTTGATGTGCTAAATGGCCTCTGAAGTAGATGACATGAAAGAGAAATTTCTCCTTCCACCACTGCTCACAAGCACCTCAAGTGAGAACCATAAAGTGTTTGTGAAGGAGGGATTTGAGTCTGCTCTTTTTGACAGGTTTAAACCCAGCCATCCAATCTTAATCCTATGGGCAAAATGCTTTCTTGCAACAAATTCAGTCATCTGCTTTCAACCTCTGACACTGACAGAAAAATGCACACTTCCTAACATCACCTCCCCATTGTGTGTGTTTTAACATCTGTATCTTCCTACAATGCTGCAGTTTTCTGGAGTTTAACCTTGTGCCATTAGACTTTTTAAAGAATGCTCATACATTTTTTTCCTGTCAGAAAATTCTAAGAAAATGTGTTAAAATTCTACACAGAAAATAGCAATTTAGCTAAACAGTTCCACATTATTGTAAAATCATTCAGCATAGTGGTTTCACAGGAAATTTAGATTGTTGTTTTCCTTGTTAATTTGTTCAAGTACTCTGGCTTTACTGACAGGACAGAAAACCAGGCAACACAATTGTAATTGTAAGTTGCAAATTTTGCAACTTGTTTTTATCTTTTTTAATTGTAAGTTGTAAATTATATTTCTTTCTAAATTTCGTCTAAACAATATGACTCTAAATTACATAAATTTAGATTAATATAATTTCTTTTTAAATTACGTGGATCTAAAAGACAGAGACTTATGATCCTCTCATGCCTACTGGTATCTCTGGTAAAGATGCGTAAAATGCAGAAGGATGAGTTAACATTGATAAATCAAACCGTTCATGTATGTAACTTTTATTGAGAATAAATACATTTGGTCAAACATTAGGAAACACATTCATATTCTGAAGGACTTAAGATTACAGGCTTCAGCTGGTGCCCTGACTTGTTTGTCATGGCACCAATCACGGCACAACATTGTGCAGATAATGATTGCAGAAAAAACAAACTTGTAGCAAAGTTTATAGGGTATCAGTTTGCCCCTCGCCACGCAGTTCGTGCTTTCTGTGCCTTCTTTACGAGGGAACATTTGCAAAGTTACAAATAATCAACGCTGCTCATCATATTTATAAGTACCCACATCTATTAACATAGCCATGCCATGCACCAATCAAACTGCTCTGGTTGCACCTGTTTTTGTTCTCTTCTTAAAAATGGTGAGACAAACACAAACACCCCCAGGCAGTGCATTGGAAATGGAACGTCCCACAAACAGCCTCTCCATAAAAGGCTTTGTGAGCTTTCTGCCCTGGTTTGATAGAGTGACTTGGGAAACATGAGTGTAACATGGAAACAACGCATGATATCTGTTAGTCTTTGCATTTAACATCAAGTAGACTTCACATGAGCAAAAAAAATTACTTTAATCACAGAGTACAACACAAACAAAGCAGCATACGTTTTTGTCCAAAATGCAGCAAAATCTGTACAATTGTTGTTTGTCCAGAGAGCATGGAAGTTACTCATTTGATATGATCGTTCACCCTAATCCTTCTTTTGTCACTAATACCGCAAAGACTTTCACTATGTTTTTTTGGTTTTTTTTCACAAGTAAAAAACATCTGTTTGTAACTGTACATTAGACCAATCAGACCCATCTAACCTGTTACCCACGACAGACCTACATCTACGTCTTAGATAGTTAATGCACTTCATCCAACCAGTGCCTGTTGCTGCCAAACTGGATGCATCATCAAGATCCTGTTCTGAAGGAAGGCAGACAACCTCACCCAAAACATACTGTATCACAGTACAGTAGAAGCAACACTCAACTGATGACTGTGGGAATATGTCAGGAAAGGACTTCATATTCTGAAAAATCAGACAAGAGGTTAATCAGAGAATCAAGCACGCAGCAGAACATAAGATGCGATTCAGAACTTCATAAGGAACTTGTGATTAATGGTGGGAGTGACTGGATTTTTATAACACTTTCTAAAAATTGCAGCTATTTCAGGAAGCTGTGAAAAGCTTCCAAAGGATACAAATCCTTATTTGGATTTCCTCTTTGTTCATTCACATTTATGTTTGCGTGTGCTGATAGACTCATTAACTGGAACACCAATTGTAATTTATGAGTTTAATATTGACCAGAGACACAGCTTTCAGATTATTGGTTCAAGAAGTGCTAAAAAGGGCAGTGAGCTCCCTGGGATTCAGATTAAAACCATCAAACATAGCAAACGCTAAGTCCATAGGAAAGTGTCCTGGTTTAGCCATAGGAAAGTCACACATCCTGTCAGGTTCAAAAATGAATCAAGTAAGTCATAGCATGCAAACTAAAATGACCTTGTTTCAATTCAACCCCAACAAAAGAAGCTGCACACTCCTAGGTAAATTTCAGGAGTTCTGAACTCTTTTGAAATCTGTTTGTTGTTTGGTTCTCAAGTTTTCTTCATGATTGCAGTACCTCTAATTGTGTCACATAAACGTACAATTATGTTAATGGAGTCATCAATGATTAGTGCTGAAAGAGTAAGCCTGGAGTTTCTTTGCTCAGCTCAAGGCATTCGGTGACTGCTGCGCGTTGATTGTCTTGTCTTGACTTGTTTGACTTGCGTGCTTACAGGAGCATAGATTTAAGGTGTTTTATCTGCTTTTTGTGAAGCACTATATATTTCAGAAAGCCTCATACAAATTCTTGTCTCAAGATGACTAATGTTTTAAAAGCCTTTCTTATTTCAGTTCCTGGAGCTTAATTACGTTCTCATCTGAAAATAATTACCATTTATTGAAGTTATTGTTGTTTGTAGTATCACAGTCATCCTTGAACCAGAGTTGGACAATTTTCTATCCTTGGTCTGTTTAAGTTTTCTGAGGAATCCCTGTTCCAGAAACTTGATTCAAATAGCTGAACTATCTCCCTGTAACCACATTCTGCAGGACTCTGCTAATGACTTAGTCACATAATTGCAGTGTGCTTGAAGAGGTAAACACCTAAAATATGCAAGACACTAACCTTCAAGGACTGGAATTATCTACCCCGGAAAGAATAGTCAGGGGTTTCATTGCAGAGTCATGGATAATGGTAGTAATTGCACCACAGTTGGACGGCACGTGCCACCATAGACCATTTCAAAGCAGTATAGGTGCTGAGGAAGACAGAGACCTCCAGGCATAAGAGCAAAGGGGGGAATTCAGTGGCATTAGGATCAATAGTCAAGCACCAACTGCATCGAATGCATTAGTCAGAAATATTTTCTCATAATCACAAGGTTTTTACTGTAACTCCAAAAAGGCTTGATGTGAGACATGGTAGTGTTGATGTCCAACTCTGTAGACTGTGTTGCCTGGAGGGAGGATGACAGGACCAATGGTGCTGTGATGGAAGTCTTCATGCATTTTATTTATCTGGTAGGCTAATGCATTGAGTAAGAAGCTGCTTATAAATTAATCATTGTCTGGAGGTTCTTAACACCCATTTCCCATATTAATTTTTAGACCTTATTAAGACAAATCACAGTTACACTCAGCCTTGGATTTCCCAGAATTAAATGCTGCTTTCGGTGTTAAATTTGGCTACGTCTTAATATTTGACGGGAGAATCTATGTTGTAATCATAAATCCTAACAAGATGATTGTGGACAACCTTTCAATTTTATGTGCCTTACAGAAAGGCTTTGTTTTGTTTCCAGCTTCCATGTGTACAGCTCTATGCCATTCTTTGTAGTTTTAGAAAAAGAATATGTGTAAGTTTAGGTAAATTAATGGAGATATACAGAACAGAAACCTGCCACTGTTATAAATGAGTTGTAGAACAATGGCTATGCCTTATATAAAGGTGTAGGTGATTTATCTAGTTAGTACTGACAGTAACTTGGGAGAATTGTCAGTATGTGGTCTCAGATTGCTTATCTCGCAGTAAATAAAAAATTGGTAGTGTTCATGCAGGAGGGTTTTTTATTGAACCTGTTTGAGTCTTCACTAATAAATCCAGAGGAAGGTTTTGTTTTTGAGCGTGTTTGTCTATAAACTCAATATGATGTCTTCGTAACCTGGGCAAATTTTTTCCCAGACCTCTACTTAATTTTCAAGTGTACTTTTTCCAATTCAATGAAAAAAAAAAAAAAAAACATGTGTTTCTAATATAAATACGTCAACATTACAGATAAGAAAGACACACAGTCGGGCTCTACAATTTGATTTGACCCCCTCCAAACCAGACTTCTGCAACTTTTGAATACAACCTTTACCACTCTTTTAAAAGTGAACACATATTACATTTCTAAACATTTCAGAAAAGGCTCCATGATTGTTTGCACAATTTAAGTATTTTGTGTCCACTAGTATTCCTTTGTATCTAATATTGCTCTTTAATTGTGAACATTGACTTCAGAGTTATATACCTTATGTTAATTAATTTTTTACCGTTTTATTTATATTTGCAAAATGACAAATTAAAATGCTTAATGAACTCCATAATAAGAAGGACAAATGTCAAATATTAGAACAAAATAATTTGTATTTTTCATAATGTATAGAGGCTACATGTCCACAAAAAACAGAGCATTTGTCAAACATAGAATTTTAACTATATATGTTTATGTAAAATGTGCAGTAATTGTCATTCTGAATTATTGCAAAATATTAATATTTTATATGGAAACATTTAATTTTTAAAACTTCTTTATGTCTATCCCTCAATGATGTCTTCAAATGGTATCCATAATTTCAAACAGATTTTAATAGCACTTAGCAATTTTCCTTATTTCCTTTTCTTGCTTGATCTTCATAGGGTGCTTTTTGATGTTAAATTAATATTACATATCAGTCTTAAATTAAAGTTTTTGATAGAGTTAATAAAACTGATGTTCTTCTCTTTTTACATTTCATATTAGGTGATCCTTTGTATGGTCTTCTGCCTGTTTTTAGTTCTGTAAACTGGCATAGAAAAGCCTGAATCTTAGATGTATTGCTTCAAAAAATAACAGCTGAAGGTTTAAGGATTTATAACAGTTTAAATTATATTTAGTTTTCCTTGAAGTGCTATCTTTTTCAGAATTATCTTTTATTTTACTCTTTCTCTTTTGGTCATAGTTGCACTTTGAAGAACATTGGTGCATGAGTTGCCTCAAGCCCTTCTAATTTGTGTTATTGCAGCAGACACCAGAGAGGGTAAATGCTAAATGGATCAATACTTCTGAAGGAAAAAAGCCTTACCATGAAACTTTTGCACTGCAATGGACTTTTCTACTAAGTGTTCTTAGCATTGTAAGACTCCCCTCTCCAAGGAATCAGATGAAATCTGGTGTTTTTCTTCCCATGGTTCTCTAATAGGTCTCCTGGGCCCTCCATCCAATATGCGGCAAGAGCAAAATAAAAACATTGATAATTTCTAAGTTATGCATAGAGAGGAAAATAAGACATAGCCTACCTCTCTAATGCTGTTCCTTTTTTCACTCCCGAGACAATTTAATGCTCATTTTGTTTTTTCCGGTGCAGGAAGCATCCTCTCTGCCTTTTGCACTTGTTCTTCAGATGTGAATGGATATAACATAACAGATGAGAAGACTGTTTTCTGCTTTCAGTCAGTTATCTCCTTTAGACAATGTTGAAGACACTGATATGTACTTCAACAGGAAATAAAACATTGTTTCATTTACACTGAGTCTTTGAAGATATAAATCAGTTTAAATTTAAATTGTGAAATTTATTATTTGTGATAAAATATTTAAAATAAGTGTCAAAACTGTGCATAAAAAAAATCTGCGTAGAGTTGTATCTTTTTGTTTTACATGTCAAGGATCAACTGACTGTATGGGGATCATACTCTGTGAGTACCGCCTAGTGGTAAGGTAAATATATATATATATATATTTTTTTTCAAAATTACTTTAAGTGGTATGGCAACATTTATACTCACTATATATATATATATATATATATATATATATATATATATATAGTGAGTGTAAATAAGATACTCATATAGTGGAGTTCATAAACTTGACTTTTTTTAAAAGTATGTATGTTATCTACTGTGTGCTGTTACTGTGTTTCACTGCCGGTACAGCATTCTTGAAATAATTTTCGCTATTGCCTTTTTTCAAGTTTTCCTTTTAGAATTATGACCAATAGTTCAAATCTTGTCTCTTTAGACCATTACACTTTGCAATGCAGGGGTTTGAGAGAGATTTTACTGAGGCCAGCGCGTTTTCTTTCTAAGAAAATACTGTAGTTTTCTGTTAGTTCACACAAATTTAGAAAAAGAGGGTGAAATTTTAGGTCACATGTAGAGTGCAACCAGTGCTTGGCAGAATTTTGTGCAGCTCCTTCAGGGTTGCTGTCGGCCTCTTGGCAGTTTCCCTGAGCAGTTGCTATCCTCTGTTTTCATGCATTTTGGATAATCCTCCTGTTCTCCCAAAATATCTTCAACTGTTGATGGCTTTTTTTACTTTGACATGGCAACAATTTACTTCTGTAATTTTATTGCAGGTCTGTCGTGACTGACATATTTGTAACATGAGATATTTTGAAACCTTTATGTAAAGCACGGCTTTAGCCAAAGGAGGCAATTTAGCAAATATTAGTAATATTCTGCAAGGCTATTCAATTCTCTGAAATTGAATCACAAGTGGTTTCAATGAAGGATTAATTCAAGGTAAGGGAATACAAGTTTATACGTAAAGCCATAGGACTGTAACAGGAAGACAACGTAACTGGAGATGCAAAGGGATGCATGCAAAGGGAGAACATGCAAATTCCACGAAGAAAGATCTCAGGCGGGAATTTGAACCCAGCAGGACCTTTATGATGTTATAGGCAACAATGCTATCAACCAGTCTTTTTAAACGTAAAAGGTTGGTAATACACTTTTAAAACCATGTGTATAGAGCAGAATTTGAATGGCATTCAGTTAACTTGTATCCTTTTTGTATGCCTGAAAGAAGTAGTGAGCGATTGCGTGGACCCTGAAAACATAAAGAATGCTGAAAATGACTACATATAAAAGAACATGCTTTTCTGAGTTTGCTGCCCAGTATATACGTTGATTGTTTGGCATGGCTGGGTTCTGAGGTTTCTCGCCTGTGTCCCTCATCTCTCAGTGTACCCATAAGGCGAGAGTAGCATTGTCCTGGTCTTACCACGGTGTGATCTACCTTCAATAGACAAAGGATTCCAGCTGGGTTTATTTCTCATTTCTTTTTACCTTCTCCCAGTGACAGATGGGACCAAAACTGAGGGAAAAAAATCCTTGAGGACAAAGAAATTAGTGCCTTTTATATGGATCCAGAGCAGCCAAACACCAGGGATGTTTGGCAGGAGTAAGAGAGGAGTTGCAGCCTTTCAGTATCATTTTACCCCTCATTGTTGCAAAAAATTTTACACTACAGTAGAGGAGCCATACAAGCTTGAGTATAATAGAACCTGTCTGACACATTGTTTGTATTGTTTTAGCAAACACAAGAGCTGTACACCTCAATATAAATGGAAGAAAATGCACACACTGACACATATGCTCACATCTATGCATTCACTTTTGGTTATTACTGAGCAGACACACACCCCTGCACACGCACACACACACACACTCACACACACCTCTGCAAGCTGGTGATAACTGCTTAGGAGTGTATGCTCCAACAATTGTCAGACTGCCATGGCACACAGAGCCAAGGAAGGGAAGAAGGGGAGGGTGAAGGAGCAAGCTATGAGTGGCATCACAGAGTGGGTACAAGGAGAATTAGACAGGTGCCATGTGGAGTGGTTGGCAGAATGAGGAAAAATGGTAGACGTTGGTAAGAAGGTGGCAGTACAGATAACAGCCAAATTGGGGGACGAAGGAGAGATGGAAACGACTTGAAGATTTCTGTAAATGACAAGACTTATAGGCATAGTGGAAAAAGACAACGGACTGGGAGGACAAAGGCAAAATGAGTGGAACTGGGAAGGCACCAAGACAACGATGGAGATGTGGGGAGAGGAAAAGAATTGCAGAGAAAGTGTAAAAAGGGAAGGAGAACAAAAAAAGGCATAGAGGGTGAATGATAATGTGTTGTGCAAGCACCTCCACCTCCACTGAAAGCAACACTCCCACTCCCTTCATGGTCTGCAGTCTGTCATCAACACCCATCTCCAAGGACAGTACAGACAGGGCTTTGTCAGGAACTGAACAATAAAAGTCATGCACAGTATATGCAAATGGGGATGTCCCCTTGTCTTAATTTTACTTAATTTGCTATAACACCTCACCTCATCTCCCATTATGTTAAAGAAGAAGAGCGAGACTGAGAGTGAAGGGGGATGTTATAAGTCAAAACGAGAGGGACTGAAATGAGATGGTGAGGGACTGAAAGGAGGCAATGTGTGCAGCAGATAATCTGTTGATGGTGCACAGTCTGAAGTCAAACAGCACCCCCATGTGGCTGCAACTTCTGTAAATTATATGATCAAATGCTCAAATGCTTCAGAAGTCTTCCAATACTTATCAGTTTATCTATTTTTTTTATTCTCAGTCTCTTGCTGGTATCAAAGTAGAATCTTAAAATGCATGTAATTTATAAAGCATAAATAGCATAGAAGAGCAAATGATTAATTTAATTTAATATAATATAAT
Source organism: Micropoecilia bifurca (assembly GCA_903067075.1). NCBI lineage: Eukaryota > Metazoa > Chordata > Actinopteri > Cyprinodontiformes > Poeciliidae > Micropoecilia > Micropoecilia bifurca. Next base: position 15,562 of record CAEGAF010080102.1, on the reverse strand, counting down.
ATAATATAATATAATATAATATAATATAATATAATATAATATAATATAATATAATATATTATAATATAATATAATATACTATTATATAATATAATATAATATAATTCTAGTCTAGGGTCCTAACTGGGTCACTACAGTGTATGCTTTTCTGCTGTTTCCTCATTTGTCCATGTCAACAACTGACCTGCTTTTCCTCTCTCTCTCTCTCCTTCCCTTTTCCTCCTCTCCTGTGTAAAACCATTTAGTTTTGGATGAGACAACCATTCAGTTTGTGGAAAAAAGATTGCTGCCCAAGTTCAAAATCAATCACATCGACCTTTGGAAATGTCCGTTTCTAATGTGCTGTGGTGGCGTGTCTGAAAAGTAAAATTCTCCTCTGCTAACCAACACCACAACACAAAAAAGGGAAGAAGAAGAAGAGGAAGAAGAAGAAGGAGAAGAAGAAAAACAGATATTTATTAACCTGAAACATTATACGTCAACATATACTTCTAGCGTATATTCTAGCTGCCTTTTCACTGTTTCAGATGAAATGGGGAATAACATGAAACTAAAAAGTAACATCCTGTAAACAGCTGAAAGTTTTCGTCCACAGACTTTGATTACTATATAGCAAAGTGAACATGTATTTCCGCATAAACATGGGTTGCTACCACCTATAGTCCAATTCAAAGAGGAATTTCAAAATGTGTCTTTTGAGACACATTTTGAAATTCCTCTGAAATTCCACAGTTTGAATCCTCTGATAAAATTACTGACAGAGACTTGCTGTTAATGCCAATGCATAATGCATCAGCTTCTGAAAAAGAGATATTTTTGGCAGTAGTGGATGCTGTGTTGCTACTCGGGAGATGACTGTGTGATGATGATTATTTTGATCTTTTTTTTTCATTTTATTCACTTTTGCACTATTGTTTATCTCTAGCTGTTGCGAAATATGGAACAAAATTTAGCATATGCCATTTTCATGGGTTTATGAGTGATCATCATGAATAATTAAAACCCTAAAACATAAAAGAAAAAGTGAATCATAGCTAAGAGTAAAACATTGGATTTGACAAGTATTCCATGATGGGAGTAGCTTACTGAAGGCATTTTTGATTAAAGACAACACAACACAATCATATAAATACCAGATTGCAGAGCAATTTACTAACACCTGCTTGATATATTTCTAAAGTTGCCCACTTGCATTGCATCCATCTGTAGATGGGAATACAACAGATTTTTGCATTATCGATAAAACACAATCACTAACGTATCTCAGACGGAGTCACTGAGGAATGTAAGGCAATAATTGTGTTGAATGATTGTAAAAGCTGTCTGCACCCCCAACAAACCACCAACAAACACAGCACACACAACACCTAATGTGAAAAATGATAGAACTGGCAAATGTATGGGTACAACTCAATCACATTATCCTATGTAAATACCCAGGTCAGCTCACCCTCTCTTTACCACCGGCTCCCAATTCTAAGGTTCAGAAATGCACATGGGACAAATTAACATTTGCTCTCTTAGTCTGCAAATGGCAGCTCGTGCTTGCCATAGAAATGAAACAGTGGCCACTGAAGGGGAGGGACGGGGAAAATATTTGAGCTAGGGCGATTAATAATTCCACAGACAGAGCAGTAACATTTGCTTTTAGCGCCCATGGATTGACAGAACTAGCTTCTTAAGGAACTTTTGAATGAAAGCTTGTTTTTTATTGCCAATTCCGTCTTGCTCAGTGCATTCAGAAACATTCTGGCATGGATTGCGTTGACCTGCATTAGAATAAGAAGCTGTACGTTTTTCTGTAGTGAAAGTCTATTTCCTAGGCTATTTTTCTTATTAATAGGAATCAACCTTAAAAGAGACAAAAGGCTGGAATGTATTTCTAACAATAACCATCCTTTTACGAAGGAAGGGATTTTTTTTTGTCCTAATTACCATGTGAACAAAAAAAAAATCTTAATGCTGTCCTTCATTATGCAGAGTCCATAGTTGCAGTATGCTTTAAAAGAATGTAATTATTTGACATTTTCAGCTGTGCATATATAAAAGTATGGAGACACTGACTGATTACCTCATTGCAGAAATGCAATAAATGGTTTGCGGAGCTACTCTGCAGCCTCAACACTAAGTTCATTAAAGCCGTGATCACTCAAAGGGCTAAATGGACAGAGTTATTGTTAGAAGAGAATAAGGGACATATTGCTCAAACTCCACAGGCACCACTAAAGGAGCACCTTCCCCATTTGCTGCTCAAGATGTTTGACTCAAGGCGATTCTTGGTGCAGATGGCTTTTCTCTGCTCCGCTGTAGTTTGATCCTGCTGTGGAAATACGCTGTCGTTTTGGAATCCTTCAACGAGACAGACAGACGTTTAGAAGAGGAAGAAAAAAAAGAGCTGAAAAGGATAGCTTTAAGCACACATCAGACATCGCTCTGTGCTTTAATAAAGGCCCGTTTCAAACTGGTGAAATGTGTCAGTTTGGGCAAGATGTTAAACAATTATTAGCTGCACTTTCCTGTTCAGTCCTGAGACATCCTATGTTCCGAGCTTTTAATCTGAATAATTCAGTGTCCAATATATGTTGCATTAAAATCTTCTGGATGGTACCATTCTTTCCAGGACTTGAGCTTGTCACCCTGAGGCATTTCTATAAGGACACAAGTACCTGAGAGGGTAAGATGTTCATTTTAACAAGGTTTTACCTTGCTTTTGTTAAATATTTTAGAAATTACTTAAGTACTTTTGATGTTTTATTCTCTAAAGCCATCTCAGCAATGCAGAATATGTATGCTAGCTCTTAATAATGCACACATAACCACCCCATAACACTTGGATTTTACAGGAGCCGCTAAAATCCGAAACACTGTGTTTTTAAAGCCTCGGAATCACTGCTAACAAATAGGTCTGTTAAAGCACAATTGCTGTGAAAAACGTAATCACTCAAAGTAAATACAGCGTTAAAACAAATGTAGCACATCTGAATTATTCAGTTTGATTAAATGGCTTCATATCGCCAGTTCACAAAAAAAAGAAAAACTCGTCTTTGCATTTTACACAAAACAAAGTGATTTTCTCTGATTAATTCAAGCAAGAAAGACAGCTAAATTTAAATTTAAAACACTTCTACTTCACTTTGCAAAAACTTTTATTTTTATTGGCAATGAATTTGCGCTAATATAGGAATACAGCTGAATATAGCAACGTAAGAACATTGAGATAGGCATTTTCTCAATAATGCAAAAGTGGAAGAATATAGCCTATTTTTATCACTTAGTACGTTTAACACTAGAGACTCTTCATTTTGCCACCCAGCCAAGACATGAAATTTAAAAGCTGATGTGTTGAGAGTTGTCAGCCTGAGCTGTGTTGATCAGACGTTTCAGAGCCCCACAGCTGTAAAATCAGTTGTGACATTAGCAGCTACAGTAGTTGTCATAGTGCCAATTTAAACCTTTCGTTGCAGGCAGAGAGAGAAGTGCGCGTGAGAGCAGGTGAGAGAAAGAAGTGCAAGAGCTGCTGCGCGGAGAGACGTGTGAATGACTATGTGAGTAAGTGTTAGGGCAAGATAAAAGTTTAGCGTTTTCCACTTTAATATCAATTGATCAGCTAATTTCAGAAGGCTTGATGCTGCTCTGCAACAGTGCTGACTGAGGCGGTGTCTAACGTACAAATTTCAGGTGGAGGAAAAAACAGGTCTGCCAAATCCACGTTCTTGCGCTCCAGTAGACTGTGACTGACTGAGCTATTTCACGAGCCACAAAAGGTGGTCGATTTCCTGTTGTTATTGTTGTTGTAGGCCTACCTGGTTGTCATTCACGTCAGCAACTAGTCAAGCGTACTCAACTTCAAGGAGAAGTAGCTGCTTTGATGTGAGTCCAGAGCTGCTGCTGATTAAAAGAAAAAAGGAAACTTGAGCATATGTGCACAAAACTACTTCCAGCATGCAAACTGCTTTGCATGATATAAATCATTTGTTGCCGAAAATGTTCATTTTCACTATGCAATACCAGAAAATCTGGTTCCCAACTCGTCCTCTTACAATGCTTTATCTCTTCACGCCACTCTTCTTCATTAGATTGAATATATTTGAAGTCTTGTGAGGAGCAATAATTGACAGAGTCGGTTGAAGCGTCACCTCACACATTACTTTGATTGCTGGTGACTGGAGTGAAAAGTCCCACTTAATCCGCTGGACTAATTTTCATGTTGGCACAGTTTGAAATGAATGAGGTTACTTTCTCAACCGTGTCTGTTTGGCATTTTGGTGACTCCACATTGAAGGAGAAGGCAGCAGAGGGTCTGGTAATGCCCGTCCAGCGGCACATAGCAACGCTGGTGCCAAGAATGAATATGTTTTACACAGTCCGTAGCTAAACCTGTTTGGAGCAGGTCAATGGCTCACTGCACATGTGTTCAATATTCTTCTGGTCTTTACTTTGGCAAAGTAAGGCCAAAACAAATCTCCAGTTTTGTCAAATATATCTTTATTTATGTTTTAATGGTCTTTGTACTACTGCAGACATTGAACATTGGAGCAGAGATTACCGAAAGATTCAAATATACATAATTCTTACATGCAAAATGTAAATTAGGCATTTTGTGGTCGAATATAGCTTCAATTAAAACAGAACATTTGTGTGTCAAATAGAATTGTGAGGGTTATAGTTAAGGTACCTTTTGCGAGAAGTATATTGTTTTAAATAGCAAGAGAGTTTCCATGTAACTTTTTATTCAAAAAGGTCTAGTGTAGGAATACAACATAAATCTCACCATTTGATAGGCCATGCAAGATCATAGCCTTAAGCTAATTAAAATCTGTAAGTCCCTTGGCATGTCAAAAATAATGATAAGAGAGTTTAAGGTTAGTAAAGAATAACACTGGGAATGATGAATAAATATACAAAAATATACACCAACAACAAAGCAGGCAGCTACATCTTTCTCGCCGTCATACAGGAGGAGAGAAAGATGAAAGATAATAAAGATGATAAAACTACATAAACTATGTAAAACATAGTTCTATCATTATTACGTTTTGATAAAACACATTTTGGGAAACCAAATGTCCAATTTAAGAAGTATTATAAAACGGGTAAAAAAAATTAACAGAGAAAATGTGGTGTATGAACAGCCAGTGTTTTGCAACTCCCTGTTTGAAACAAGTGAGGTTATGAACTAGTACTATCCTACCTCATTTGACAAGTTTTAGTGTCACTTCACCCTGGACCATATGGAATAAAAAAATACCTAAATTAAATAAGTAATAAAAAAGTCTCTTGCTTCCCAAGATCAATAAAAGAACTCAATTCTGCTATCATAAACAATTGAAACTCAAAAAATCCTCATTACAGACCTGACTTATTCTCTGCTCTTGCCATGCAGTATGTAGTTTTTGTTTTGGACCTAGACATTTTAAATAGGGAGTCACAATTTATCAAAAACTACACTAGGTGCCCATCATGCATTCAGATATGTATGGCACAAGTTAAGAGTTACTTATCTTGTGACATACATATAAGTAGTTATTATTTGGTAGTTATTATTTGGTTCATGCATTTGCTGGTTTAGGCTTTTGAGAATGATGTATACATACAAGAAGTGATGACTGAATTATGTTTGAAGCAAAAACTCCTAGAAAAGGCATAATGCTTATATTTCATAAAAACCTAATATGTGCATGATATATTGATAATGTACTCATTTGTTGGCCAAAAACTGTAATGTTGGTAGGATTTATATTGTAAAATACTTCAATTAATTTATTTCTTTCTTTTCCCTCTGTCATCTGCTACATTATTTGATTCAATGTAAAAAAAAAAAAAGGAGAAAAGGAAAACAACAGCTGAGTGCTTGAAACATCCTACTGAGACTAAAACCGCCTCATTTCCGATGGTGTCCTAGAAAAATAAATCTCATTATAATTTCTAACATCAAGACAATCTGCTTTGGAATAACAAAATTATGAGTAAAGCTAAAAAAAGACTTTAAAATAAACATATTGGGAAATCAAAACAACTCAACACCATACATATGCATGTGGGGACTTCAATGAGATGGAGCAAATGCTCTTCGATATCGGGGGATAAATGAGTGCATGTTGAAATCTTTTGAAAGTTTGCAAATACAATTCACAGTGTTGTTTTACAGTTTCAAGTTAAGCTCAAAGAGGAATGAAATGTTTGTCAACACATGACTGATAAAATCTCAGTATGTCTGGAAAAAACATCAAAACACAAACGTATGTCATCAATATCCTTGCACAAAAAAATGTGGGACGCCGTTTTTTGCCTGTCAATTACAGAAGGATCGGTTTTTACTCTGTAACACACTGTTTAAGCTAATTCTGTTTTGTAAGTGACTGCAGCTCATTACAAGCCCTGAATGTTCTTTATTTCCAAACCAAATCCTTATTATCAAGCTGTCAGGGCTTTAATTTCATCTCCTCTGTTGATGCATGTGGAGTCGCCAAAGGTGGGAGGAACTCAAGTTATTTTGACACCTTATCTAATGTTAATTCCGCTGAAAACCTGAAACTAAAAATTGATCATGTTAATGGCACTCGGTTGTTGTGATCAGACATGCACAAAAGAAAAGCCAGTGCAATTTACTGTAATGCAGTTTCAGGCTCAGAGAATTACCATCTTCAATGACTTTTTGGTGTATATTGCAGTTTTTAGCATTAGCATATTCTCATAGTCTTTTGCAGCACTTTGATTGGGCTCTGAACATTTTAATTCTTCCTCTAGTATATTAAAACCAGCACATTTAATGTAGGCTATAAAACCGTACTTAATTATTTTGGGGCATATTCTTGGTTCAAGACTCATTGGATTCACACAACACCAAAAATTACATACAATGAAAAACGTATTACACCATTTTATACAGATTTTCTTCTTTTTTGCATTTTTGTCACATTTAAATGTTTCAGATTTTTAAAGAAATCATATCTAGTCCAACATATATAGAGACTTAATTCAGTTTTTGAATGACTATACCACTGGTTAAAGAAACAAGCTTTACAACCCAAACTGCTTCTGTCTCTTAATGCACCACACACAATTTCCCCCAATTTATCTGAACAGCTGAGTTCAGTTTAGCACCCAGTCTTAAGTTTGATCTCTGTTAAACCAATAGATCAAAACAAATCGCAAATGTAACTCGTCTCACAACAGTAATTAGGCTAAAATATGTCAAAACCAAATCACCATTGCCCAGGAATGATTATTATTTTTGTTATTTTAAATGTTTTACCTATTGCTGCCTATCGGTGTATTAAGTGTAGGATCAGGACTTTTGCTTAGCACAGCCCATACTGGTGCCATGCATTTCCTCATCCAACTCCCTGCTCTGCACTTTGCTCTGTGGGACAACAAGTTCTGCTCTAACTCTTTGGCTTCAAGCAAGGTTTAACCTTTTCCAGACTGATAGATCTAGATTCAGGCTGCTCGTCACGGCTGGTCAGGGATCTGGTTTTTCATCTTGTAGAGAAAGTAAGAAATTGTGCTGAACCCTCCTTGAGGCTGGTCTAACAGAATGACTTCAAGATTACATCAAGGATTCATCCAGAAGATCACAGAGGAACTCACAACAGCATCTAAAGCACTATAGGCCTCACTTGCCACAGTTGCCTGTTTGCTCATGATTCAACAATAAGACAGAGATTGGGCGAAGAAGGCTTTCGTACAGACTTCCGAGGTAAAGACCCCTGCTACTCAAAAACAAAATCAAAACCCAAAAACATCTTTGTGATCTTCAAGACTTTGGGGAAAATATTATGTGGGCTGGCAAGATACAAGAGGAACTATCTGGAACATGTGTGTCCCAGTACATCTGGCATTTCAGAAAGAGATCAACAAGTGACAATCAAACACCTTGGTGGTAATGCAGTGATATGGGACTACTTTGCTGCTCCAGTGTCTTGACAGGCCCCCAATCTATCAAAGTAGAAAGTAAATCATCATTTGAAAACACAATTTTTCTTTTTTTTTTATGTACTTGCTATATTTTAAATTTGCAAACAAACAAAAATAAATAAAATTGCAATTATTCAAATGTAAGTTAACTCAAATAAATATTTAAATAATGACAAAAACTAAACCCTATAATACATTATTTCCAGTCAATACTGGGACTGCTGTTTTTAAGTTAAAAGAAATGAAAAATTATCGGATCACCACACTTCACCAATAAAGCTTTACCCCTGGACATGTCTGTCTGTGGGGTTAACAAATCAGCAGTAAGTCTATCAGTAGTAATTTGTGTGTGTCTGAGCCTGGAGAGATGATCCCATTCTAAAAAGCAAATATTGGGCACAGTGGCTAAATGTCTGAAGACTGACTGAGCCCATGTTTAAAATTGTACTGCGTGATAATGGACATCACAGCTTTAGAAGTTTCACATAATCAGTAAATGTCATTGCACCAAGCTACAAAATGCTCTAATTTAATTAAGACCACCAGTGTTGGGGAAATAAAGCCTCTGACCCAATTAAATCACTGCTTCCAATTGCTTTTGAATAATACTAAAAAATAAATAAATAAATAAATAAATAAATAACGGAAAGAAATAACATACAGTACTTTATTCAACATTGATGAACAAGTACCAGCATCCCATAGTAACTTCAATTTGAATTTGTAAAGAAAATAAAATCCAGCTTACAGCTTTTCTACCTATTAAGAACGTTTATCTTTTGCTTCGGTTGTTAGACATGCATTTATATACTATTTGCATTTGAATCACTTAAAACCCTCCTGTTGTCCTCGGGTCAAAATGACCAAGATTTGTATGCGTTTTCCCCATATACAGAAAATGAGAACATCAGGAGGGTTCAAATTGACATAAATCTGATTTACAACTCTGACAAGATTTATACTTTTTCTAAAAGTCTGTTGCTACTTGTGCTGAAATTAAATCTTTCTATTTTGTTTCTGACTCAACATTGATTAGGACATTTTTGTTTCTGGATCCTAACTTGTCTCACTTTAGTGGCACATTATTTTTTGATTTAGCACAGAAACCCAATCAAGGTGCTTCAGTGGGTAAAACCTATGACAGGAATTTAAATGCAAAAAAGAATGTGCGGGCATTACGCCTTCTGTCAACCTCCTGGAGAGTCAAACGTGGCTTATCTTTCATTCAAAATTTAATCACATCTAAGAACAAATTTGAAACTTATTTCAAAGACATGGGTGCATAAGCAAGCTTTGCATACTAGCAAGGTAAATAAAGGCTGTTTTTATAAGACAAAAGACTTTAGCAAAACATGGCTCCCTTAGAACAAATCCAACAATACTAACAACGTGCACTGCAGCTGTTTTGCCTCTAGACAAACTTAAGTGTATTATAACATCTTTGAATGCATTGAGTGAATGTACTGTCTTCACAATAAGCCTAGAGGGTTGATTCTTGTCACATTTATATTTTGCTTAAACAATTATAACAGAACTTTCTTCATGCCCACAGTAGAGTATTTGAGAATATTGTCTTGCTGTATGTTTCTGAATTGTAAGCAATTGGCCAGTGATGCAGACAGAATTTTGCACTGTGAAAAAGAAGAGCAGTATTGCACCTTACTCAATAACTTCTGCCACATATGTATTAATAAGACAGATGAACAATAAACTCTCTGAAACTTACCAGGGCTTAAGCTAATTATATGTGACTTAATGGTTTATTTATTCATTCAATCATGATAATGTATTATCCATCTGAGAAATGGAGCTTCATAGGTCCCTGCCCACCCCCCGGGGCAGCAGATGTTTCAGAGCCCATATGGTATCTCTTTCTTCTCCCTCTCTGCACTTTCAACATTTGTTGTTATGGTGGAATTGCATAATGAGCTCACTAAACCAATTTAATAAGGGTTTGAGTTCTCCATTATGTGGCCAGTCTCAGGTTCAGTGATAGGGAAAGACCCCAGTATCATATTACTCCCTCTTTTTTCACAGTGAGAGGAGTCAATTTAGACCCTATGCTGGAGTTGGTATAGGCATGGACAACTGAAAACCATATCATTGTAGAGACCCGTGATAGACTGAAGGTTCTGCAATATTAAAACTCATTTTCTTAGTTTGCCAGACAGTGAAAAGTCTCACTTTTTACGTATGGAAAAAGCTGTGCAAGGGCAAAATTTAAATTGCTTGCACAATGAGATGTATGCAGGGTTTCAGAGGCCATTGTGTCGTTGTAGATACAGCAGCACTCTCTGACCTACGACAAATATCAAGCAATGTCCGAAATTATCTTGTAAAAGACATCCAGTTTATTTTCTCTTTAAACCAACCATCAGGATTTACACAACTGTCACCTTTTTCCCAATATTCTTACTCTCATTTTAAACAAGTACAAAAGCACAGTTTTCTTGCTGTGCATTTCTGGTTGCTCTGGTATCTCTAATGTGATTCTGCACCAGCGAAAATAACAAAACAAAACAAAAAAAAACTATCCACCCTCCGCAATAGTGCAGTCTTTAAAAAGTTACTAATGTATTTCATCACTTTTTGTATTACTTTCAAAATATCGACATAGATTTACACATCTACAACAGAAATGTAACGAAGTGGTATCTACTGGTTAGCTGAATTGCCTCATAATTTCAGCTTGAACTGAACCGTGTGGACTGAGAAGTAAATCTGAGCAGGGCTGAAATAAACTGAATCTGAAATCAGTACATGTAATCACCAAGTTGATGTAATATTGCCGGTCATCACACAAGTTTCTGAGACATAAAGTAGTTATGATATTTGGCCTGGCACTAGTTAATGTTTTATTTTTCTTTCCTTTTTTTTTGCCCAAGGCAACATCATTACAATTCCAGGGGCAAGTGTTATCTGAATTCCTAAAGCAATGTGTGTGACTACATTTTCTCATTATTTAAGGTTTCTGACCTCAGATTCTTCTTTACAGGTGAAATTACGTGAAGCTCAAGTACTCTTGAAGAGTAACAAAATTATGCTTATAAATAAAAAAAATAGACCAGAAGAAACATGGTCATTTAAAAAGAGCTTGACAAGCCAGGCAAAACTTACATTCACTTAAATAATGAGATATAATTCATCAGGCTTTAATTCACATCTTTAGAAAATTCATCCTGTTTTTATTTACAAGATCTGTTACCTGTTACAGGACAATGTAATAGGTGACACAATTTCCTAAGCTTTAAGTTGGACTTGAATTTTTAGCATTCAAACAAACAGAAAGCCTAATATGGTAAAACTAAATTTTGGGTAATCAGGATGAAAAAGTTTATTTCTCTAATGTGTTAAATAAAACACTTTAAACTAAAACAGACTGGATGTGTTAGTTTATGTTTACAGATAAAATTTTAGATGTATTCAGCGGTTGCCGTTGGTCGACTGAGTTTAGTGTTGGACGTGTTTGCATTTTTGCTCTAACAAAACTGAACCACTCACTTTCCAGAGGCTTGAGCAACACTTTTCTCTGTTGAATGTAATGTCACTTCTAAGCTTCTTTGAAAAGGCTAAACTCTCTGTGAACACCTTTCTGGTTACTTCATTCACTGGTAGTTTCTCAGTGACTTTAAGGTTTCTTTATTTATTTATTTTTTCATTTTGTTTGTTTTTTGTGGTAGGTGCGGGGAGGGGGTCAGCACCCATAGCTAATTAGCAAATGTCCTGCAAAGCCCCTATAGGAGCATTGTGTGCTTTTTTTTGCAGCCATTGGATGTAAGCCAGATCGACTGTGTTAACTGTTGAAAAATGGAGCAAGCGAAAATAGAGTACAGTGTCTCAACTTGAAGGCCAAGGGACAGGGGACAGAAAATGCAGCACAGCGCTGCACAAATCTGGACACCCGGTCACCGTAATGATCCAACGTTGTGTCCTTGTTTCAGATTTCCATGTGCAGATACAAAGACAAAGAATGTCTCCTGAGAGTATCTTGATCTGTCTTACCTTCAGGACATCTCAGCATATGGTAGGACTGGAGATGGAATGCTTTAAAATCTGCAATTATTTGATAAGCAGCACTACCACCTGAGCCGCCACAGCTGCAGCGTGTCATGTGTCACGTCTCCACAAATGAACCAAGTCCGTGTTCAAAGTTCACACATTCTTCACTGTCACTGCAGCACTCAATGCCGCTAAAACCGCCCCTCTGTTTTTCACCCATTCGCTCACGAGGGCTCATTCCACACCCGGAGAGGTTCAGATGGCTTCCAGTCCTTGCACCGAGATTTCTCATCCACGGGTCTTTGATAATTCATCATCTGTCAATACATTGTTTACTGTTGCCACTAAATATTCTCTCCTGTGGAATTCATTTGCCTGCAGACTGTCTTCCCATTTATATTAGAGATGTCCTTGTTCTGTCATTCAGCCATATTACTTACCAGTGCTATGCTGATGACAATGAACCTCACCTTTTCTCTCCCTCTGGCGGTGAGGCATTCGTTTGTGGAAGCCACGTTGACATGTCAGTGAACTTCTCCTCTGAAGGCTGTTTCTGCCCTCTGTGAGGTCTTTCCGTCGTGACTGACAACTCCACCGTGACCCCAGCTGCCTGTCAACAATTTTACTGTAATTCCCAACAACCAGATGTCATTCATCAAATATTTCCTGTCGCAAGTCCACCTCATACCTGTATTTATTAGTACTTCTTCACATCAGCCAGGACTTAAGCCTCCCAAAGAACAGAGCCCACTTTTTCTTCCTCTTTGTCTTTTCCAGGACCCTTCATTTAGGCTTCCTTCCATATCAGAAACTTTTAATTTTACATCAGTGTAACAAATTACCTTATCATCCAATCGTTAGAAAAGATCAAGCTTTACTTTTCCTCTGAGGTTACTTGGATATTCCCATTCTTCTTTTGTGTTTGCTTCCTAAGTTAAATGACTCTGCGTGAAATGGAGTAAATTACCTTCTTCATGGGCGATAACTGTTTGCATTTGTGCATGCAAGTATGTCAGGTGATGTCTATCAAGAAACCCCAAGGATTGGTGAAAGGTTTTGACACAGAATTACCCCTTAAAACCAAACATCAAATTGGTAACAGTTACAGTAGACTGCACGGTGCTTAGGGACAGCCTCCTAAAGCCGTCTTGTACATTTCCTCATCCTTACATCGCTGCTTTTTTTTTCCATGTTTCATTTAGTTTTTTTAGCATCACTTCATTCTCTTATAGCCTAAGGGCAAAAGGTAAAAGGCAGATTCATCAGACCAAACCCCAACGCTGCAAAAGGCTTTCAGCTCCACCAATTGAACCCACATGCAGCGGAGCTGTCAAGCTATGCTGCTGAGCCATGTGAAGGACCAGTGAAGGGGAAGGAAAATGCAGACGCCATTACTGTCTGTTTATGCCACTAGAGGAGAGAAGAGGGGAAAAACAGGGTCATTGAGCAGAACAGAAAGGGAATTGTGCTGTGATGCAAACAAAGAAAGACTAAGATCAAAAGTCTGTTAATAATAATAGTAATAATAATTTTCTGGTCATTTTTAATGTTTTGTAAAAGATATTTTTTTTCTGAAAATGTCATAAAAAGTGCATAGTTTGGATTGTATATAAACCTAAACCGTCTCCAATGTGAAGTACTCACTACAGTGACTAATTTATATCAGGAAAGCATTATATGGTCTTTTACTTTTAAGAAGGGCCATTTCTTTTCATTTGTCTGAACCAATATAACTTGAATTTAATCACAACCATTTCTCTGCGAGAAGCAGACTTGCAGGCGTAACTGATTGCGAGTAATGGCAGTGACTGCATAGTGGTATTGTGTTCTCTGTGTGTTGTAGCATCTGCAGTGCTCAATTGACTATTTGTGGCAAAGAAACCAAGTAAAAGAAATAGGTCTTGTGAGTTACATTAAGTGGGACTCATCTGAGAAAATGCAGTCATCATGGCTAACAGAATTGCTTTAGGTTTACACTGGTGTCCTAGGATTGGTCTATTTTATTTTTTCTCTCAAGATGTGTTTGTGTCAAACTCTCTTGCATTATGGTGGCAACTCAAAAGAAATTCAATCCAATCCCTACTTTTACTCAAGGTCTTTTTATTCCATTCTGAATTGTCAGAAATAATCAGGCTAGTCTACATTTTCTATATTATCAGGATATTTCACTGTAAGAAACATTCATCACAGTAAAATCATCTCTATGCCAACATTGAACAGTAACTTTGTAGAGGTGGGCATTTAAGGGAGCTGTGCAGAATAACAAGTAATTTATTACTATTAATTTTTTTTCATTTATATTTTTTACTTACCTATATATTTAGGTTTTTAAGTGTTGTAGCTTTTATACTCTAAAATGATGTGTAGGGAAGCTTAAAAATGTGTAATCCAATAAACTAATCAAAATTACTGATGGATTTTGATGCACAAGTAAGTTTGAGTTGAGAAAAAGTCACATTATAAATTTTGAGTTATCACATAAAAGAGGAGATGAAAAAATTGCCATTTGCCCATTTAACTAACAGATATCTTGACAAACTTACTTTAGAAGAAATTAACCAGTTAAACAATGTGATCTGTAAATATTTTTGGTAATGTTACTAAATATCTTCCTGATCCTCAACCTTCAACTGAATTGGGGCCTGCCTTAAGAAATATGCTTAAAACATTCTGAAACTTTGAATATTTATCAAAATCAGAAACAAAGTCTCTCTTCTGCCTGGTACGCTTTTTTAAATGTTTCTCTGACCTTGCTGTGAAGTTTACATTTGGAGTTTTGTTTGTAGACTTATTAACTAACTCAGAGTTGTTATAGACCACCACAAGTTTCTAGTTTGGGCATTCAAATTTATCAAGTTGCCTGAAGGCATCTTGAAAAACATGCCCTGTTAAGAGACTGTGTCCAAACGGCCTTCTGACTCTGCAGGAAAGCAGATGGTTTTTAATAATGCCCCACTCCCAGCTTCATGCCCCCCAGCATGCAAGTCGCACAAACACGCATTCATGCAAAGCCTCACACACACTTACACATTAACTTGCAATCCTTTAGCATTTTTTATCTATCATTAATAGCCTAAGTGTAGCTGTAGTTTGCTCATACTTTTAAATCAGATAATTTACACGGGTGATTTTTCCTCTGTTATATCTCTTCTCTGTCATTTCAAATTGTAACTTTTTTAAAAATACATTCACAAAAGTGAATTCAGTGTTGACTTGGATATTACTGTGCTGCAGAGTTAAGTCAAGACTTGCAATCCTTTCCAAAACAATATCTTCACACAAAAAATAATCAAAGAATTCTAACTACAACTGTATTTTAGATTACCTTGATCAATTATTGCTTGTTTCTGACAATAATATCGCATAATGTAAAATTGTGAAGTTTATTCAAAGCGTTGTATCATCTGCTGAACACAAAATCAATTAATAAATAATTATATAAAAATAAGGATAAAAAATATAAAGTCAGAAGGGTAACCTAATGTTGTCAAAACGTTATGTTTTGTCAACATCATAACCTGATAATGTACATATTTTTTAGTTGACTTCCTCTTATATTTTCTCATTTGTGCTACAAATTGTACACATGCACAATCTAAAATGCAAAAACATTATACAAAAAATTGTATGTATGTATATATGTATA
>CAEGAF010080081.1:0-14617 GCA_903067075.1 Micropoecilia bifurca | reverse complement strand
GACATTGTTTTATCTATTGTATATTTATGCCTCCAAAAGTCAGTTCATTTGGGATAATTATAATAAATGCTATATATATATGTATTATTAGAGATGTGCCGATCAGGTTTTTTCTTGCCGATACCGATTCCGATCATCCATGAGGGCCGATCACAGATACCGAACACATAATTATTTTTTAAATCATGAGCACTACATATCTACATTATGTGGAAAAAGGAACCATGAATTCACCTTAATTTAGACATCAACTTGTTTTTAATAACTTTTTCCAAGAAAAAAACAAAACAGGCATTGTGCAAATTGTACTTGTAAAAGGAGGAACCACCAGGGGTCGCTTCCTCCACATCTTGAGCTCCAAACAAAGGCAAGCTGACATGCTGGTGGCAGATTGTCAATCTCCTTTGTGTTGGACCAGGTGTGTTGACCCACACCTTCTACTGTTTGTGATCAGGTTTGTGTGTTTTGTTTTTTATTGTAAAGACAAAACTCTTTTAATTTGATTTATATTAAGTCAGTGTTTGTGGTGTTTTTATATAGGGCCACACTTCATGTTTTGATTTGACGATTGCTTTACCTGGGTGTGTGGTTGATCGACGCTGCAGGTAGCAAGTCCTGTTCTTGCCTATGCAGACTTCCAGAAGCCATTTTTTTGGAAGTAGATGCAAGCCATGCAGGGTTAGGAGCAGTACTTTCTCAAGATTATGGGGGTAAATTGCGCATTTGCTAGTTGCAGTCTGAAGCCCACTGAGCGGAATATGAATAACTACAGCTCCATGAAGTTGGAGTTTGTTGCTCTTAAGTGGGCTGTTACAGAAAGGTATTTGCTGGGTAATAAATGCACAGTTTTTACAGATAACAATCCATTGAGTCATCTGGCTACAGCAAAGCTTGGAGCAACAGAGCAGAGGTGGGTTTAATGAACTGGCAGCGTTCGATTTGACTTTGAAATATCGTCCTGGTTCTCAAAACGTCAATGCAGATGCATTGTCCGTAACATACTGCTATCAGTAATGCTATCTTTAACAGACTGAAAACATATGAAGGTTCTGAAGAGGTTAAATAATGCAGAGTCAAAATAAAACATCTCAACATTGCCAAAAAATTCAAGTAAATAACTTAACATTCAATGGCAAATACAGGTTCCATTACAATACTGAGTTACAGAATGAAACCTTTCTGATAGCATCGCGGCTAGCTGATTACTGCTAGCTTTGATTGGCTGTTTCTGACTGAGCGGAGTAATTATGTAGAAGATCGATTATCTTTTTCAGAGATTATCTGTCTCATGTTAGGACAGCGAAAGTTTTAATACGTATGTAAAATGTATTTTTTAAGTTAGATGCTGCAGCTTTAAGCAGAGGTTCGGTGTGAGAGTCACTACCAGGTGGAGCAGAAGCGGCACCTTACATCGCAGCTCAAAGACTTAAGTAATTTTGCAGGTTATTTGTTTAGCTTTCTGACCATCATGCTAATCTGGGCGACTGTTTGTAGCTGTGCGCTGCTTTACCTGCTATCTGATCCTCCATATGTCTTTTTTGCTGCAGTGAGACTCATGTACCCAAACTCTGTCAAGTATGGCATTGTTTTTATGTCGTATTAGCTTTGTTGTGTTGATGCATTTTGACCTGCTTCACCCCACGTGCTTCAATTTTCTGCCGCAAGACCCAAACTTCCCCATTCCCTCAGTGCGTTATAGTTCCACATCGCTAAGGATTTGTTGCTACGCTGTTGCTCAGTGTGAAGGAAAGAGGAGACCAGCTGCACAGGCAGGCTGAGAAATGAGATGCAGGTGATCGGTTTGTGTGATTGGCAACTAGAGACCGTGATCGTCCACCGATCATACACCTTTTCACGAAAATCGGCCGATTTTGATCGGTGGACGATCGATCGGCACACCCCTAATATGTATGTATGTATCTATGTATGTATATATGTATGTATATATGTATGTATATATGTATTTATATATATAATTAGTCTTCGCAGTGCTACACAAAGCCATACTGTCAACTGCTGCTGAGCTGTGATTACTCACACCTGATCATCATCACCCTGATCCCAAGCTGCTGCCATATAAGGACGGAGCTTCCCCCTGCACAGCGTCAGATTGTTGTGAAACCCTCATCATTAACACCTTCCAGCCCTGTTGTAGAAATTTGAGCTAACTGCCCGGTAACTAACCTGTCTGTCTCTTCCTTCTGCCTAGTTGCCTCTCCTGTCCCCGATCCTGACCCTCTCCACTGGATTTGGATCTCCTGGCTTTGACCCCCTGTCTGTCTGACCCTGAGATCAGGAACCGCCTGACCCAAATTTGGATTGCCTGGTTCTGACCCTGGCCTGTCTGACTAAGAATAAGTTTATTTCCTAATAATCACCAGTTTTTGTATTCACTGTTCAGTCCCTGCGTCCATCAGAGCCTGACCGTGCCACATACAAATATTATAAGGAATAGTCTTAGTTGCTGTATACTCCTGGTGAGTGTAATCTGAATTGAACTTTATTACATTTTGTAGGTGCAATGTTCACTCATCTGTGCCAAAAGTGTGGATCCAGCTAACTCAGTGTGAATCGGCTGCACCTATAGAAAACGTTTTTATCTGCCAGCTTTGTTTCTGTTAAAAATAGATCCTCTTTTTAGTAGAAGTTCTGTGGGTTTTTGTTAGTTTCCCCACCAAATTAATGTATTTTGTTCTTATGACATGCTGTACAGTATTTATTCCTGTTGCTGGGTAAATTAACAGAACTTTTATAATCCTAGTGAAAAATTTTGTTTCACACTTTAAATAGGGAATAGTGTTGACCCGATTTTGACTTGGGCATCTTTCACTGCACATACTCAGTGAGTCTCTGGTGTGATACAATGTCAGACTTGAACTACTTCCTTTGCATGACCTGGATTCTTACTGTAAAGTCCAGTGAATACAAAAAACATAAAATCCTTCAAATTGCAATGACCCATATATAACAAGGGCAGTTTGTTTCTAAATTTTGTATTTGCTGTACTGCTACTTATGTGACTCAATTATAAACAAGGCAAAATTAAACTAAATAAATGTTTTATTTGTAGTAAATTCAGGAATGCTTGCAAATATACTGCTTTAATTTAACAGTTTCCTGAAGTGTAATTCCATTCCCACAATACAACTTGTGTGAATGATCTTGACTACGGATTGGATTGGATTTAATCCTGAGCCCATTGCTTGCTCCTTTACAGTGACTTTGCGCCTCTGGTAGTGAGTCAGATGATACATAGCTTACCAACAATCCTTATTTTGATTTTGGAATTCAATGTTTGTAGATACAAGACATTTTTAACACAACAGAAGATAAAAATGGCATGTGTTATGATTTTTTTCTGAGACTTCACCAGACAGACAGTTGTAGAGCCCAGGGGTAGCAACCATGAAAACCACATATTGCGCGCTTTGCCAAATCTGTAACCCTGTGAAGTGAAATGATTCGGCATTGAACACGTGATACAAGTAAAGCAGCATGACAGGCAGTGAGAATGATTACACTAGACCTGGAAGTTCTTGTCTCTGGGAAGGAATGCTGTTGAAAGCCTCCCATTGGTAGAGCCCAGCAGATGCTGGGGGGTCGCAGGGAGTGCAGCAGGGGGTTCATGGAGTGGGGGATGGGGAGACATGGGGTAGCAGAAGCATGAGTAAAAGATGGAAACCAATCTGTATGTTCCCTCAGAACCTCGTTTTAGCTTTTGTTCTATTGAGTTAAATTAATGCAACTGGTTTTAAGTTCTTTTCTATGGTCTCCACAGGTCCATTTTCCTCCGTTTTCCACAGAACAGCACAATGGAGTTTCAGCTCAGATTGTTGCAGGTGTTTTTTTAACACTTCCATAGCCTACAGAGAAATTATGCAGTGTTTTTCTCTGTTTCATTCATAAGAATATTATATGCAAACTATTTGAGAAAGCAAATATACCTTGACAGAGACATACTGCATCATTCTGAAATATTGATGGGTTTAAAAGTATTGACCACTAGGCATAAATTGCCACTACTCACTTTACACAAATGTCTTTAAAAATGTTGGAATAAAAAAAAAAAAAAAAAAAAAAAAAAAAAAAAAATATATGTATATATATATATATATATATATATATATATGAACTTCTGACATATACTGCGTTTGTTACACTTGATACAATTGACAATTTTCAAGTATAGCAGCTGATGGAAAAAGCAAAACACCAACAAAAAATATATAAAAGAAATAATATGGGAGCAGGTGACTGGGGGAGAAATAGCCTACAATTTCAGCTTATCAAGCAGAATACAAAGGAGGCGCTTTACCTTAGAAATTCAGGATTTTTAATTTTTGTAATATGGTTGCTTCTGTCATTTCTCAGTCATCTTTATACAAATTTTATACCAACACTATTTTTGTCATTTTTAATCAAAATATCATTATTGAGATTGTATGAAACCGTCATTGTAACATTTTTACTGTTGCTCTTTCCTTTTCTAGTAGAACAAAACAAAGACTTGTCTGAACTTTGAAAGACCCTAAAAAGATCAAATAAATGTTGTTTAATACCAAACTTTAAAAATTCCAGGGTTTTTCAGAAGATTTGTGTAATGAAAGAAAATATCTTTGATGATGACAGAGGTTGAAGTGTAGGTCAGATTCTGTAAAAATCTTTTCAACGCTGCAGATCTGATCTGATAATCTGAACAGTCATATATTGGACAACCCGACTTCCAATGTTGACAGAATGTTTAGACATATTTCACGAAACTGACAATCATGGGTATGACCCTCAGATGACCTTAACATACTCTACACAATCTATTACATAAGTTATGGATATGCATTTTATAATTTAACATAGTGATTAAATGCATATTAGTATGTTAAGTAAAGTATAAATACATCATTAATACTGGGTAACCACTGTATTTTTTAGAAGATATGATGTAAGATTTTAAACTTGGCCATCACAGAATTGATAAACAAAGAATTGCCAACAATCATGTTTAGTGCCTTGTGTTCTAGAATAACCCTAATTGTAAAGACAAAGAATGGAAAAAGGTTCTTTTTGCACATTCTTACTGTACGGGGGTGGGAGTGTAATCAAAATCGACAGTGTTGCTTTGATTTTTTTATGCATGTTTTAGAAATCCTTGAATCTCCTGTTGAGGCAGCTAACCACATGTGACCTCATGGTGACTGATGCATGCTGCAGCAGCTGTAGGGCTGAGGGACCTTGACAAGGTGGAGGAGTTCCATCAGACCTTTTTAGTCTGTGGGACTCTGGAAGCAGCAAATTGGTACTAGCAGTCTAAGTGGACTGTGTCTCTGGGGCAAAAACTTGGACGTGGAAGTAGTTGAGAGAGGCCATGTAGAACAACTTTCATATGGTTTTGAGGAGATGGTGAGGATGGTGTCAGCAAGGGATGGTGTGCTGCTGACCTTGACTTGGGAAATCCTGGATATCACCCATCCAGGAAATCTGGGGACTTGAGTTAAGCAAAGGTTATTAAAAAGCTTTTTACTGGCAAGGCCCAGAACATAAGAAATGCTCTGGGCATTTCAAATGCTATATCCTCCTATATCCTGCAACATTGGCTGATATAGCGGCGGTTCCTCCTATCTAATAGGGTGACTACAAGGTATGTTCCAATGAAAGGGGGATCACAACCTTAAAATTCAAGATAGTGGAGTCTCTGATTTAGGAGGAACAGTGCAGTTTTCATGCTGGACCAGCTCCATGCCCTTAGCAGGATCATTTGTCCAATCAGTTATTGCCTGGACTGGAAGAAAGTGACCGTGTTCATCAGAGGGAACTGTGGGGGTTAATTTGGGAGTAAGGGGGACCAGGACACTTGATACAGGCCAATAGGTCTCTGAACAATTGCTTCAGAGCTTGGTCGGCATTAAGTCTTGTCTTGTTTCTGGTTATAATTGAACTCCACCAAGGTTTCTTTTTGTCACTGATTCTGTTCACATGGACAGGATTTCTAAGTATAGCTATGGTGTTGAAGGGATCTGGTGTCACAATTTGTGTATTATTAAAGGTGGGAATACAAGTACCCATGAGGAACACCAAGAGGGTGGCCTGGAGCCACGAGGACAGCCACGAATTCCGACAGACTGCACGGGTAAGTTTGTCGCTGGTTTGGGCTCGGGCATGCTAGCCGCTGGTGCGGGTTCCTGAAGGCTAGGCCAGATGGAGCCTAGGCTTGAATGGAGTACTGGGGAGCTCGGACAAAGCACTGGGGAAAGCAGGAGGCCCACTTACTGTAGCTAGAGGTCCAATTACTGGGGCTGGAGCTGCTGCTGCAGCAGTAGAGGACTCTGAGACTTTAACAGGGCCTCAGAGTCCCTGAAGAAGATGGAGACGAGGAGGCTGTGGGTGTGGTGGATTGTTTCTTGTGAATGAATGAATGAATCATAGAGCTCAAAAACTATTTTGAACATGAATGAGTAATTTTTAAATTGATCAAAATGTTAACAAAATTTCTCCTTTGAAACTAAGTTAAGAAACAAGGGACAGATTGGGGCAATCATGGGGAAGACATGACAACACAGAAACCAATTAACTGAGAAAACCAAAATCCTCACACTGGTTTGGTGGCTTCAGTATTGGGTCTCTGCTTTTTGCAGATGATGTGGTTCTATTCATATTTTTTTTTCTTTACACATGTTTTAGCATTCCATGCATACAATATGAGGAAGCTTACTACCTCCATGTGCCACTTTGGATATTGGTCAACAATATATCAGTTACATACTTTTTAACAAGTGATGGAAAAATAGAGTGAAAATTGACAGGCAGATTGAAACAGCATCTGCTGTGATGCAAGCAATGTACTGGTTGGTCTGTGGTGGAGGCCAGAGAGCTGCCCCAAAAGGTGAAGCTGTTGATATGCTGGTCGATCTTCGGCTCATTTCTGCCCTCAGGTCACAACCTCTGGCTAGTGGCCAAAAGAACAAGACAGTGGACACAAGCAAGGCATAAGAGGAACATTGACAAGCTGAAAAGGTTGTTACTACCACCAGGGAGAGAACTAAAATGTGCAGGATGCTGGCCCTCTAGGACCGACTTTGAGCACCCCTGCTCTACATCAAGAAGAAAGTTGACAAGTTTCAGTGTCTCTGGAAATTTTAATCGTACATAACATCAATAAAAAGAACATTTTAAATACAAATATCAGGCTTCTGAAAAGTATGTTCCTTTGGTGCTATAAACTAGATGAAATTTAATTGAATTATATGCACTCAAGTACCAGATCCAGATAGCAGAATAGAATAGAATGCATTTTATTATAATTTTACAAGTGTAGAACAAAATTAAAAGCCCTTTTTCCAGAGCAGACATGTACATGTATATATACAAAAATGTCTATATACAAAAATTTACCAAATTAAAAAATACAGAATATGAATAAATATAATACATATTGCACAGAAGTAGTGTTGTTGCACAGTGTAGGTAGGTACCGGTGGAGGTGGAGGGCGGGGGGTTAATAAGCATTTATATAATTCCTCTGTAAAGTCCCCCATTTTCTAAAAATGGATTTTGCCACACAAGTTTGTGCTTATATTTGTTTCATCCTTTCCTACCATACCTTTTGCCTCCTCTTAGCTTTTTATGAATATGCTTGGTTATTCATGAAAAGCCAAGCATATTGACTTTTTAGGATTGTTCCTTGAGAGGCTGAACAACCAGCATCTCAAGGAATGATAACTTTGGCTTATGAAGGGTGTCATTGAATGTCTTTTGGACATCTGTCCAATTAGCAGTCTTACCCATTATTGTATGCAGTGAAATATTTCACTGAATTTGTAGGTTATATACTGTACAAACCCAACAGTCCAAAGAGGCTGGATGAGATTTGTGATTTAAGCCACACTCATAGCACTTCAGAGTTATAGAGGCCAATGCTGCCAGGGACTAGCTCTTCCTAAATGAAGTGTTTTTCACTACATATTGCTACTATATGTGAAAAGCATTTTAAAACATAATCTGCAAACAGGAACATTTGCCACAGCAGTGTTAAATTCTTTATGAAGCTTTGCGTTTTGGGAATCTTGACAGTAGCAAAAATGCAAAAATATGAGAAAAGATTTTTTAGATTAGTTTAAGAGGCAATCTACCTTTCTTTATTTCTGTTTCATTCTCAAACAAATCCCTTCCTACATCTTAGCTTGCTGAACAGCTTCACTGGGTCTATTGAAAGGGCATGAGAGACAAGGGAGAGAGGGAGGGATGAGAGGATGGGCATGTGTGTATGTGTCTGTGTGCAGGAGAGAGAGAAAGACAGAGAGGGAGATGCTGCAGTAGCAGGCTGTGCTTTGGGATCCATTGTTCCATGTTTTTCCACAGCCGGAGCGTATTCCTTCCCATTCAAACACCAGGGCAGAACAGGCAAAGAGAAGGACAGAAACATTAAGGGATCTCAGCTTTGTTTGGCCAGGATTATTTCTATTTGGGAACATTGTTGTGGACAAAGGAGGAACCACACTTCAGCGCTTTGCTGTTGTCCAGGCTTGCAATTGACTGCATTGGGAAGTACGAGCTGGCAGCGTGGTGGCCATGGGACTGCCTGGCGGAGCTCCACTTGTGCTCGGGGTTTTAAAACAACCAGCGTGCCTCTTCATTTGGAGGTTATTGCTGCTCTTTTTCTCCATGTGGGCACTTGATGCACAAACCACTGTAGAAACTAAACCCTTATACATCTGGCAAACAGGTATGAACCTTTTTCTTTTATCACCTTCTGGAACCATTTCCAGATAAATGAGTCAAATATAATTCTCATGAATTCCCAATTCTTTGATGAATGTCCCATCTGCTACCCTGTTTTAATTATGTCAATGCTAAAATGTTTGTGCATAGCAAAGTGAAATAAAAGAGATTCTCAGTGTTTTTGTACAATTCGCTTCTTTACAAGCAATTAATTGATCCTGCACTTTGTAGCATTACTTCTGTGGATAAACTGTACCTTCATTTACAGCTGAAGTTTACTGCTGAATGTGGGAAAAAGGTAATGCACTGGAGCCATCTTGTTGTAATTTAATGTGTTAACATATTTACTGCAGTCTCAGAAGGGAATGTCTCTTGACCCCCAAATGGCTGGTGAAGGTGTCAGTTGTGCTTCTTACTCTTTGGTTCTGCCTCCGTTTGAATGAATCCAGGCAGCTGGGACTTCTCAGCTGCCTTATGCTTCTATTTGACTCATTTATCACAGTCTGTTGTGTTAATAAGAAATGGCTCATGCTCAATAGAAGCATGTGGCTCTTTTCTAGGTAGATTAAGAGAATGTAACCTATAACACAAGCAGTCCATTAGATTTTATTGTTGAACAAGCAGAAGTTTTATTTCCATTAAAATCATTTCTATTCAGTTAATTTATAAATCACCTTGACATATATTGTAATGTTTATGTTAATGCAAGTTCGGAGCTTCCCACTGAAGGCAGTAGAATACGAGAGTTTTTCTGCTTGTGGTGTTTTGGGTGGTGCCGGCTGAGTCTCATTCAGTGTGAGAGAGCAGCACATGGTCAGGAGGACAATACTGATGCATGGTCCAGTGATCAGAGTGAAGGAGGAGGCAGAGGGGAGGAGGACAGAGGGACAATCATGGGAGCAGGAGTGAGGGTATGGATCTCTATTGATCTATTGGGATTGAAGTGCTCTTTTGGTGCAGCTGGAGATCAATGTTCTCTTTCTGTAGTGTTTAATCTTCTACTTTCTCTTCATCTTTGTATGAGTTTCACTGGGGGTTCTGTTATCCAATCTCCTCCCCCTAAACCCTAAAAAAAACACCAACAAAGGATGGGCTGATCAATCGAAGTGTCCAGGAAGTGCCTGTCAACCTATGGGATCAATGATAACTTTCTTCCATATTAAATTTACAGCTCTGGCTTGTTTTAAAAAGCAATAAAATGAACGTGTAGATTTACTCTGAGATGCTTCTGCTATCAACATAAATATAATAATTATTCTTAACTTTTAGCATACTTTACATCAGTTACTAATGTATTTTATTTTGTTTTATAAGTTTAGTCTTCAGCCAGTGGCCCACTGTTCTCTTTTAAGCTTGTGCTGTTGGTCTAAGACAATACCACTCATAATTCTACAACACTTGTGAAAAATACTTTTATTCCAATCACTTAATCAAAATTCAAAGCCTTTGTTGTTCTCATACATGTACACAAGGAAAGTAGAACAGCTGCCACTGAACAGTCTTTGTAATAAATCAGTAAGACTCTGAAGCAACTATTGAGGAAAAACCAACCAAGTACGACAAAGCATAGTTTCCTGATTTTACTGTGATGATTTAAATATTATGGAGATATTGTTTCAGATACTGACTTTGAATTTTATTTGCTCTTCTGTTGACATTTCATTATCAGTATTCAGGTAGAAAAGCAGTTATTTAGATTTCTGCTAAATGTGAATCCTACCAGGGACAACGGTGTTGAAATCATTTGCTCAAACTTTGGAGGTTCCAAAACCAGCGTTTGAAACGCTGGTTTTGGAAACATATTTTGATAACATATGATTATTTCTGTTATGGTCATCACATTTGTTGTTGCATTCATTGTTCACACCCTATAGAAGGAAAAGCCTCTCCTGGTATTATGTGCTCTACCTCCCACCGTGTTAAAGCAGGGGAAGAGATTAGGGATCGAGAAACCAGAGCAGATTGGCCAGACAAAGTTAACCTAGATACAGTATAGACATGTTTATATGTTTCCTCTGGCTTTACTGCGTTGGCTCTTAGCTTACTGATAGCTGCTTGGTTGATTGTCAGAAGAGAGCAGCAGCATTATTCAGATCAGCAGTGAAGCATTTTGGAAAGCATGTGTATATTTGTCATATTTAGATCTCAGATCACTTTTCCTTTCACACAATGTAATGTAGATTTTGTTGTCCAAAATATTCCACAAGATTAATTTGGTGCTTTTTTGTAGTGTAAATCCTAGTTTACATGACAGGATTTTTATGCTGATTTTGTCCTGATTTTGCTTTTTGACAATCTTAGAACACATTCTATGATTGCTGCTTAAGATCATCGTAAGCGATAATCCGATCATGTGTGGTGTGATGAGACTGATTGGGTCCGGTTGTATGGAGTTAAAATGGTCTCAATATTCACAAATGCAGAGAACAAGATTCACGATTGTGATAGCATAGCTCTGTAGCATAGCTCACTCACTTAAACCGATAGCTTGTGTTGATTGTTGCACAATTAAATCATCCATCCATTTTCTAACACCCTTATCCCATTGGGGTCAGGAGGGGTGCTGGTGCCATATCAATAACTATCAACAGGCAAGAGACGGGGTACACCACGGACAGGTCGCCAGTCCATCACAGTTAAATCAATTAACATTAAGAATCAGAACAATGGAACAAGTAGCTAAATATGTTAAGTTACCCCTTAGCTGTCACAGACAAAAACCAGGGTGAGTTATCTGCACTTCCTCATGGCTATAGCGCTAGCTGTTGGAAAGGGTTAATGTTATTGGTTACCCCAGTATGGGGCCTTTTCATATAATTTTCTGAAACAAGGAAGCTATCTGATTAGTTGCCTATCATTCCCTGTAAAAAAAAAGCCATTTGTGGATTGAGTTGTCACGGGAGTCTCAAAATTCACACACAAGTGCAGCGCAGTGGAAGGGCAGAAGAAGCTTGTAAATCAAACATATTTTTGTTTGCATCAAAAATACAAGTGTGAATCTTGTCTTGTGCATTCATGAATATTGAGACTGTTTTAGCTCCACAGAGGACTGTCTAGTTGATATTTGGAAACAGTGTGAATGTTTATTCAACATTTTACGCATGGAATAACAGAAAGGACAAGGTGTGACTATGTGACAGGATAGTGTGAGGCAGAAAATTTGTGAAACAAATCAAGCTCCTCTGCTTCTCCCAGTGGTGGAATAGGCATTTGCAGGAATACACCACTCCCAGTCAAAAACAACCAGAGCAAGGAGGAGCATCAACCTCATGTATATGCTGCTGAATATGCTCATGCTAACTAGCCTTAGAATTCACCACAGGCTTTGTTCTGGGAAACTAGCTGTAGCGTAGCACAGAGCAAGGGGGTGTATATGAGCTGTGAATGCACAAACATGATTAACAGCAGTTTGACCTTCCTCCTTGGCTAAAATGAAGTAGATTGCTATTTATCCCAACTACTGACAGAAAAAGAATTTACATTCTATTGTCTCCCTGTCAACTGGTAGGTTACAGGACTGCCGTATGAGCAGGTCAGTAAATAAATTAAGCCGTGCAGCTCATACAGATCGCTGTATGAGCATTTCTTTACATGGGCGAGAGCCCATGTAAAGAAATGGAAGAAAGGGCTAGCATAGCCATGCTAGCCCTTCCTTCCATAAATCAAACACACAAAGGACAGATCAGTCCTTATAGCCCAGAGACTCGGTAGAGGAGAGGCTACACTGAACATCAGACCACAGTTCACAGTAGTGACAACTGTTAAGACAAACGTCTGACATAAAAACTGCCATACTATCCAGACAGCTAGCAGTAGTGATTGATATCACAGATTTCCTTTCCGACCCAATTCTGAGATCTAATGCTGATACTTTGTGCAAAAACACTTAATTTGCCTATTAAATCTAAAAAAGTGTTGTAGTTGAAATCTTGACTTCATAAAAAGAACACACGACATCACTTTAATGTATTAATTTAAAACTCAGAAGTACATTGACATAGCAGCCCCATAGC
This sequence comes from Micropoecilia bifurca, assembly GCA_903067075.1. NCBI lineage: Eukaryota > Metazoa > Chordata > Actinopteri > Cyprinodontiformes > Poeciliidae > Micropoecilia > Micropoecilia bifurca. The sequence goes on along the minus strand of CAEGAF010080081.1, from coordinate 1,892 downwards.
TAGACTATTTTAGTAACAGCAGAAAATCACACAAAACTGTGAAAATGTTACAAACTAGAAAAAGTATTGAAGTAATTACCCTACTGAGATAAATCCTTGCTTAATCATTAAGAACTTCTATCAAATGAAAGCTGAAGTAGCTCCATGTGTGACTTCTTCAATAATCTGCCAAATGTGTCTAGATGTGCAAGTGACTAAGCAGCAGTACGCTGCGCTTGGACATTACGTCCTTACGCATTACACACTTACCAGGTAGAAGAAAAAGTAGTTCCCATCAACCCTGTCTCATTTAGGCAAGATCTCAATAATTAGTTTGTAACGTGTTCCTTTTAAGATACATTGTTTAAAATGACTGAATGTTGCAAGTATTGATACTTGGATTTGGGAATTGATGTTAAAGCATAAAAGTCTGGTATCAGAAGTAGCAAAGATGTAGATCGAAAGATATACTTTCAATCTGCACATCACTACTTAGCAGCAGAAGGAGGCAGCATCAGGAGAGGTAGAGACATGCTTTTGTTAGTGTTACCATTTATGCTGTGACAGATATGAAGATCAATTAAGTTGCACTGTTAACCAAGTAATGACCAACTTTCCAATCAGAAATAGGTGCACTCTAGTGGTGAAGGTTGTGCATTTATCTATCTATTTATGATTTATTGATGGTAAAATATATATTTTTAATAAAAACTGTCAGATAAAAAGCACATACATTGTTTGTTGCTTCAAATATTGTTAAATTGTACCTTGTACCCATCACCTTTGTGGTCAGCGCATAGTGTGTGGATTGACCAGAACAACAAGCCTCTCCACAGAGTAAACCAAAGCAGTGACCAGTGGAATTAGGAGAATCTGTTCCTCTGTCCGGTCACCTGCAGAAAGAGCACACAGGGGCAGTTGGGGTCAAATAAATCCCACTATCCTTCTTTCTTTCACAACCACACATAAAATACATGTGTTTCACTATAACTGTAATCTCTCCCCATGTTTCTGCCAAACCTAGCTTGTGTATCTATGGTCTTAAGAATTGTATTTTTTCCAATGGACATGTTACCCACATCTACAGTTCCTGATGTAATGTACAGTATGTATGGCAGAAAAGGTTCCCACTATGACTAAAACAGGAATACATTCTTATAAAAATATAAACACTCAAATATCATCGCTTTCAAAAACAATCTGCCTGTCTGTTCACAAGGTTCAGGGGAAGAGCAAATAACTCAGTATTCTTCAGTGCCAAAGCTGACTGACTCAACCTGCACCTACTGTATATGTACATACTTCTATGTAGGTGAAGTAGGGTGAAGTACCGTACTTTAGATTTATTTAAATAGTAAGGCAAAGTGCCACATCCTCACAAACTAAGATTATTTTTAACACCTGTACGCACAATAATGCAGCTAAAACTGTGTTCATACAAAAAGATCAAGCTTCGTATTATTATTTGTTGTATTTTTTTCTTGCATGTTTTATGACATTTCATATATTTCTAGTTGTTTCTGTTGAGTCTATAAATGTAGTGTAGGCTTAGATGGAAATGTATGGATCAAAATTAGCACGGGTTTACAATTAATGTGGAGCCACACAGGGGCGGATCTAAAAAAATATTTATGGGGTGGCAAGAGGGTGGCAGGGACTTTTTCAGGGGTGGCATTTATATAAACAATAAATATTGTTTATATATTGTTTTTAACTTGCTTTGTTTCAAAATCAGCGTCATGTAGCACCAAGGCTTTAATACAATTTCTTAATATAGTATAGTTAATTATTTTCACGTCTTTCATACTCCTGCTAATTGATATGCATTACTGATACGCATATCAATTGACATGCATTGTGTCCAGAAAACCATTTTATCCCAATACAGGACAAGGAGAAATCTGTCACAAAAA
>CAEGAF010080072.1:0-19402 GCA_903067075.1 Micropoecilia bifurca | reverse complement strand
GCTAGAAAATATATTTCGTTGTTATGAACCTGGCGGTTCTTTCCAGTGCAGAAGCTGCGGCTCTGTGGAAAATGTTGCTCCTTCTTGCCTTGTAGACACACCACCATCAAATGACGTCACAGAGTTGGAGAAACGCAGAATTAAAAAAGCTGGAGGAGGTGGAAGAGGGAGGAGAGGTGGAGGACGAGGAGGTGGAAAGGAGAGAAGAGGAGGAGGAGAGGAGGTGAAGAGAGGAGGAAGAGGAAGTAAGAAAGGTGGCGAGGTGAGGAGAGGAGGAGGAATACGTAGGAAAGGTGGCGAGGTGACGAGTGGAGGAGGAAAACAAGGCAATGTGGGAACAGTAAGAAAATGTCCAATGCGTCACAAGGTGGGAGGAGGAAGAAGTACGAAAGGTGACAATGCGGCAAAAGGAGGAAGACGTGCACAAGGTGGCAAGAGGGAAAATGAAGGAAGACGTGGAAAAGGTGGCAGCTCAAGAGGAGGAAAAGGAGGACGTGCAAAAGGTGGCAGGTCAAGAGGAGGAAGAGGAGGAAGAGGAGGACGTGGAAAAAAGTAATAGGGTAAAAGGAAAAGGTAGGCCAGACCAAATATGGTAGGGTGAGAACAGCAAAGTGTCTAAAACCAGAAAACAAGGACAAAAAGCTGTCTTGGGTTTTGAGGATACAATAAAGCAACTTTGAAACCAACAAAGTATTGATCATTCTTAATTTTAATTTTAAAAAAGTTGTTTTCAATGAAATAATGTTGCCACATATGCATATTTTTAAAAAGCATCAATATTGAACATTGTAACACATTGTTTGGATGCATTAAAAGTAAAAAAATAAACTTAAAAATGTGTTATTTGTGGTTTTGTACAGAAAACTATTTAGCCCTACTTTTGTGCATGTAAACGGTTTTAAAATGTGTGTAAAAACTAACAGAGGCTTCTCACTGCAATAAGAAAAGCAACTGTTTTGTAATATTATTGCTTTAGAATGAACCCAGGAAGGGGTTTTGGCCACAGCCATAAAAAGCACCAGGGAATAATGTAGATCAAATTCCTGCGAGAAGAAGTCAGATATGAGGTTGGTGGCAAACAGGGACCAATGCAAACTATTTCTGGGCATCGCAAAAAGGTTTTTGAGTCAAACATTTTGGGTGATATCCTGCTAGACTCAACATATCTAGCAAGAAAGAGACGGATGTTGTGCTTGTGGGGGCAGTAATATTTGGAGGAAAATGAATCTATCAGGAAGGTTGTGATAAGGAGGAACAGCTTCCCCAAACTCAATCTGAGCTTTGCTGGCATGGGATGTCCAAGCAGACGGTGTGTTTGAGCACAAAGTGGTTCAAATATGTATTTTCTATCCTGTCGATAGTCTACTGGTCAATTTTGTAATCATCAGAGTTGTGGTATTAGGTCAGAGCTGTGAACTGAACACCACCTGATAGGGAGTTTCATCAACTGGCAGGGAGGCTACAGGCAAACCTGGGTCTTGTTTGTGAAAACAAGGAGAGGTAGAAGTTCTCAAGCTAAGGAAGAAAGTCTTCAGGCTATACTGGAACACTACCTTGAAGTAGTCTCTTGAAACAATATACGCTAGTTTTTGGGTAGATTAACACTGAAGTGTATTTGATTTCAACTACTGAGTGTTGATTCAACTCTATCACAAATAACACTTTCAAAAGTGAAACTTCTACACCATCCAGTGTGAACCTATATAGACACTTTCAAAGTGTTGAATTAAACTCTGTAGGAGTTGATGGAACACTTCCAAATGTGCTGTGAAAGCTGATCAGATGGACTGACTAGAGACCACTGAAGAATAATAACCTTATTGATATATTCCATGCTTTAAAACTTCAAACAGATGGCAGATCTGTGAAAATGTCAGGTCATAATATATGCAAACCTATGACCATTTTGGTGCAGGAATGCCTTTATTGAATGATTTGCAAATGTACTGCTTTAGTGAAATAACTTTTACACCTTTTTAAGTTCCTCTTCCTTGAGTTAAGTGGTACAAAATACAAATAATTGGAAGGGGATAATCCATTAGGTATATATTTTAATTACACCAAATATACCAAAACCCCATAGAGGAGTGTGATAAAAACTTTTTTTCTTGCTAAGCACAAGTAAGATATTCTTGAGCAATCCATTATTTTAGCACAGTTCTAGTAAAAGCCCCTATTGATGCTTGACGCGGTTCAAGTGTGATAGGTTCGGCAGGCGTTGCCCTATGAGGTGTCCACTTCCTGTTCACACATGTAATAAAGATTACATGCCATCCGAGCTTCGTTATCGCAGAACTGGACAAAGTGGAAGACTCCTGGTGCATCTACACGAGAGGTAATAATATTATTATAACAACTTCTTGACTAAAAATGCACAGCAGCTTGGATTATGTTTGTGTTCCATAGTCATTATTTGTGGAAAAACCTTCAAAACCTTCAATTGCAAAAAAGTAGTTTAAACTTTCATACATTTTTATACAATAACTCAATTTGCCAATATCTAAATAATCTCTAATACAAAATATATTTTTAAAATGTGAACTATATAAGCTTGCCATTTTCTGTAATTTCATCTGACCTGCAGCTGGCAGATCCCTCTGGAACTCAGCAGGAAGGTAAAACTATCAATTTATTTATATTTTCAAATTTATTTGATCAGGGACGAGACATTCTCTGGTCAAGGTTTTTAAAGGTTGACCTCTAAAACTAATTAGACAAAGAAACTTAAAATGAGACTTGAATTTACAAATTAAAATATAATCATCACATTGTTTGTCATGAACTTGGTTGCATGCTTTTATTATTGTGTTAATCTCAGATTTGATCCATCCAGATGGCTGCCCTGTGCTGGGTGGTTCTGGGTCTGGCCGTCTTCCTGTCTCCTCAACGCAGTTTAGCTGCTGTAAACCAGGACTGGCTAACCAATATTATACAAAACCTCAAAAATGAGTAAGTTTTAAATCAGTTTTCATTGTTTATTGTGTCTTTTATCCTCAGGAATATGGGACTGCATCAACTTATTTACAAGTTATTTGAAATTCAATTTGTTGAATTAAAAAACCAGAGCAGTAGCGATGCAGAGCCAACTTGGATGCTGGGATTTTGCAAAATCAATGGAAAAAAAGCTACAGTGTACTGAAAAGCACCATACATTATTATTTTAGGGAAAGTTGAAATCATAGAGAAAGACCCTCTCAAATGAATAAGAAAAATAATAAAACTAATATAGAAAAAGGATCAGTAATTACGCTTCTATCAACATGTTTTACTTGCATTTTGAAGTATTGCGTTAGAAAAGGAAATGTCAAAATCCAAATCAACTTTCTCAATTTCACATTTTTTTACACTCCCTTGAAGTTCTTTTTGGTTTCTCCAAAAGAGTTAATGCCCTAATAGATAGACAGAAACACATATTCTGAATAAGTTCTGGTAACGTTCTTTGTGGTTCAAGCGTGAGAGTTGCAGTTTTTTTGTACAGGTTTGTTGTAAAACCAGCAATTTATCCATAAAAGGCCAGAAGGAGACAGAACATTATGCTGCACTGGATGCTTTCTGTACTAGAAATCACAACAATCATGGAATCATTTTTAATGGTTTATTATCTGTCTTGCTTTGTCCACACTCCTCTTAACTTCAAGGGAAATAGTAATTAAATCACCTACAGTGTTTTTGAGAATCGCAGCTTTAGCCACACTGGCCAAAATGCCAGTCCTCTGATGCCACTTTCCTTCCTGCACCTGAATCAAATGAATTGTTTATAAAAACCTGCTGGCATCCTAAGGAGGTAATTAAACTTTTTGAGGTGTTGAAGCAGGGATGCATCCATAGGTCGTAGGAAGGAGGAACTGCAGATGTCGATGTTTGCTCTGCATGATGAGCCTCATTAAAATATGAAGATGTTACTTAAATTGAGGTTTCCGCCACCCAGTGGCGTCACGTGGTATTTCAGAACTTTTATGGACTTTTTTTTCCTGTAGCAACTTTGGGCAGAGATTTGATTTAACACAGGAACCTGGGACAGATCAGCTTTTTAAAATTTATTTATTTTTTTGTTCATATCTTAAACTAAACAACCACTTAATTTAGTCCTTGCTATAGCATTGTTGATATAATTTTGTTTTAAAAAACAAAGTGCTTTTGAAAACACTTAATTTTGTTTGGTAAATATGTTGATATTTTATTAATCTTTTTCATGCTAAAAGTAAGTATTTTGAAATAACTGTGTTATGTCCTACAGTATATTAAGGTGACTAAATTTATGCTAAAAAATCAGAACTTTTCTTAAAAAAGAAAAATTCCTAAGAGGATTTCTGAGATTAATCTAAAAATTTCAGAGTTATTCAAACTAATTTTGAACTTCTGAAACATTATATCTTTGCTATGTAGAAATGACACAAAAAGCAACAACAATGGCATTATAGTAATGAAAATAAACTATTTAAAAACAGTACAAGCAAATTAATTTTAACAAAGTGATAACTTGTAGTTTGCTGCAATAAAATGCAATTGTCAGACTGAGTCAAGGTTTTTTTTTTTTTATCTCATCAAATTATCATCTGATATGAACTGGAATACTGATAATTTATGTGTGTTTCTTGATAGGTATGCACTGGGAGACAGCTACACTCTGGCTGTCAACCTGCCTGTGAACCAAGACTCAGACAGTCTTGCAGAAGTTCTTAAGGATGACCCTGCTGATGCAGTGAAACAAGCTATTTCTACAGGTCAAGTGTACCAAGGCACCAGGGTCGTTGCAGCTGTCCAGTCTGCAGCGCTGGCCCAGGTTCTACAGAAAATACAACCCCTGATAAAAAGCAGTGATGGGAACGTCCTCATCATCTACTCCGAAGGACACCCTGATGCAAATGGCATTGACAACGACATCAGTGACGTTGTTCGGAACTGGAAGAGTTACGCTTTTGTGTTTTCTAAAGTAGCTGATGTTGCTGATGCTGACAAGCTTCAGAGGGCTGCACTGTTCAAACAGCAAGGGCTTTCAAAGTTTGGCCTTCAAAACATATTCCGTTGTTATGAGCAAAGCGATTCTTTTCAGTGCACAAACTGCAAAGCAGGCAACGATGTTGCACCATCCTGTGTTGCAGATACAATACAATCAAATGGCAACGAAGAGACAGCAGTAGGTGCACCTGAACCGCCTGCAGGAAGTGATGAAGGCGCAATTTCAGGTTCGGATAACGAGATTGACACAGGCTCAGTTACTAGTGAAGAAGGTGGAGATGTTATAGAAGGAGGTAAAGGTGGAAAAAGAGGTAAGGTGAGAAAGTCAGGTAAACGTGGAAAAGGAGGTAAGATGAGAAAATCAGGTAGACGTGGAAAAGGAGGCAGGATGAGAAAATCACGTAGACGTGGAAAAGGAGGCAGGATGAGAAAATCAGGTAGACGTGGAAAATGGGGCAGAATGAGAAAATCAGGTAGACGTGGAAAATGGGGCAGGATGAGAAAATCAGGTAGACGTGGAAAATGGGGCAGGATGAAAAAATCAGGTAGAAGTGGAAAATGGGGCAGGATGAGAAAATCAGGTAGACGTGGAAAATGGGGCAGGATGAGAAAATCAGGTAGACGTAAAAGTGGGAAGCGTAGAGGAAAGAGAAGGGGGTAGAAAGCTAACAGTGTATAATAAACTGCTTTGCCAAATTTTGAGCAACACAATAAGGGCCATGAGCTAAAAAATTAGCTACTTTGCAAAAGTGTTCTTATTTCCTTTATTTAATCTGATGAAACCGTTGGCTTTGTCTGGCTAAATAAACATAATTCATTTATCTGTATTGACATGATCTACTTGAAAGGATAGTGCCATGTTTTGCTTTTTATATCACAGAATTCCAACTATTTACGTGGAACCTGTACAATTGTCTTTTGACATTTTTGCTACTTTTGATTAAAGTTTACTTCAGCATTTTAATGTCTCCTTCTGCCCATCAGACTTTAATTGCGTCAGTAGTAAGAGTATTTGTTTGCTCAAATGTAGCATTTCTGTCAGAAAACGTCCCGTTCATCCCTGTGCAGATCTGCGCTAACTATCAAGTGAATGCAGGGAAGCAACTACTTTCTGAGGTTTATGCAAACACACACATGTTTGTCTGGCTATCTTTGTGGGGACTTTCCACTGACTTCCATTCATTTCTACAGCCTAAACCTTACCTTTACCCGTTTCCTAACCCTAACCATCACATACCTAACCCTAACCAAAACTCAATTCACACCTTAGTCCTAACTCTGACCCCTGACCCTAAAACAGGGTTTCCCCTTATGTGGACCAGGTTTCGGTCCCCACAAGGAGCAATTGGTCCCCACAAGGTAGTATATGTCAGGAAAATCGTCCCCACAAGGTATTATAAACACACACACACACACACACACACACACACACACACACACACACACACACACACACACACACACACACACCTCCACTCCAAGTTTAAAATGTCCAAACAGTTCTCCCTTATTCCTGCACTTATAAAATACAGTAATTCAATTCAAACCATCGGGTTAAATAGATTTTTGTTGCCTCCTTCATTTAAATATTCCTGAGGTTATCACGTGTCTTACTCATGTCCGTCTCCTTCAGCCCTTAGCTTGTTCTCCACTAAGTCATTTGGTCAAAAAAAAGCATTATATTAAAATTACAGACCTTAGTACAGTTTTTTAAAAATAATTTGCTGTGATGAAGCAGCTGTTCCCTCACTTCAATGTTAGACTGACCTGTTGCCATCCATGGCTGTCTGGATTCTTCCTCTGTCATCTTCTCTTCTTTCTCTTCATCCTCACAGCTGAATGATATTAATTTTGTGTCATATGTTTTTAAAAAAAAAAACAGCAGTCAAACCACAATGAAAAAAAAATCAATATATTAGTGGGAAATAGCTATGGCATGCACACATTAGCAAGCTAATAATTAGCTTTGCCAAAATATGCGTCCCCCTCCTATCTTGAGCGAAGAGTGAAATAACCTTTTCTACATAATCTCTAAGCTAACGGTTTAAGTTTCATACCAATAGAATAATATTTGGAGAAAATAGATAGGGCACAAAAATATTGGCAAGCTAATAATTTGCTTTGTCAAAACATCCATCCTCCTCCAAACTTGAAGAAATAAAGAGCTAGCAGGGATTTCACCTTTTCAACATAATCACGCTTATTATCTGAGGTAAAGGTAAGTTTCACACCAATAGGACAATAAACAGGGGATGCAGATATTGGCAGGCTAATAATTTGCTTAGCCAAAAAATACACCCCCCTGCCCTGCTAACGTGGAGAAATAAAGAGTTAACATCTGATAACATGTTATCATTCAGTTACTATTTTACAAAATACTTCTTTACTCTAACTTGAGTAATTTCTTGGACGGCTACTTTTTACCTTTATTTAAGTAAAAATATATTGAAGTAGTGCTAATCTAAACACTCTAAAGTATAGAATATTACCTTCACACGCGTTTAGTCAATCTGAAATGCAGTAACTACAACTCCCACAATGCCATGCCTCTGTATTTGACACGTGATGGCCTTCACCCACTCACGTTACCCGCACGTAAACATGGCGGACGTGGAAGTAGCGAAATCTTTGAGCGGTTTACTGAGTGGAATAGCTCAGATGGTGTATCATAATAAAAGCGAGATTACGGAGGAGTTGCTGAAAAATGAGCTGTATCCGGAAATGGCGCAGGAGGAATTCAAAGCTTTGTTTGAAAAAATGAAAGGGCTCATAAAGGTAAGAACATTTTTTTCTTCCTGTCTGCAAATACAAACAAACAGCCCAAAACAAGTATTTATGCATTGTCATTGCTATTAAAGGCACTTAAGAGTCTTTTTGGTGTTAGAAAAAATCTTTAATGTCAATTCCAAGATAATAAACTTTGTTTTTCCAGAGTTCAGGCTCAACATTATTCTTGGCTTTTAGCCATTGGCTGTAGTAATGGCTGCGCCATCTTTAAAGCTAGCTGAAAATGAAGGGTAAACGTTTTAGATATTATTTGTAAATTAACACCAAATAATGAAGTTATTTGCGTCCCCTTGCTTCGTTTATTAATGGTTGTCAACAGAGGGCAGCATTGCCCGCTAATTTAAGCGTCTCAGCCACAGTTTTACCTCAACATCTATCTGAGCTTAAGTTTATCTTTATTTAATTTTAGCATGTCATTTTTCTCACTAAAAGAAAACAACGATGAGAAACAAAGTGACACATACACCCTTGGTTGTGATTTAAAATATACAACTGGGGCAGCAAGACCTCAGAAACGTTATTTTTTCAAATGTTTTGTTTAATTTAAAAAAAATTAAACAGAGACAAGACAAAAAAATAAAGTTGTATTTAAAAGAAGTTGTTGTAAAAGGCCAATTTGTGAGAAATTAAACACAAAGCTAGTAATAGAAGTAAATATATTTAAAATTTACTGTAAAATACGGCTTGAGTGCAATCCAGAATTTAGCCCGTAAAACTACCTGTTCCAAATTTGGGATTCCTTTTAAAAGAGGAAGATGTTTCTTGAAATAATGTTTTGTCTGTCTAACTGGCAAAAATATGGTTTGATTGCAGAATTTTTATACATTAATCTTGAAATAAAAATAATTCAGATAACAATTTATTGATTTATTTTGCAGCTACTGTATTTCATGTAAACAATTTAAAGAAATACATAAAAAGAAAGAAATGGATCCTCCTTTTCTTGCAGCACTCTTCTTAGAAAGGATTTTAGCTAGGATGCAACTGGAAAAGCCGCAATAAACTTTGACTTTTTGTAGAGACGGTACCTTAAAAATAAGCTACATTTTCCGATTACAGGATTTTCCCCGATGGTTTAGTTGAGATAACAAATTAATTTTCCGATTGTTTTCTTGGTATAACAAATTAATTTTCATGAGAATCATGAGGTGATTGGTGTGTCTTAAACGTCTGTGTGTGTGTTTGAGAAAAACATCAGGAAATTAACACGTTATCTCGAGAAAATTATTGGGGAAATGTATATGTGAAAAACAGGATATTAACTCAAGAAAACAATTGGAAAGGTAGCTCGTTATCTTGAGAAAATTAGCGGAAAAATATATATGTGAAAAATGGGAAATTAATCAGGAAATTAGCTCCTTATCTTATTATCTTGAGAAAACCATTGTGGAAAAAGTATATGCAGAAAACGTCAATTCTTGGCTTCTGTAATTGTTTCATTGTGACATTCAAATAATTGTATTCAATTTTAGAAAACAATTTGGTTTACATGACTAAATATTTTGAAATTACTTTAGTAATACGTGGTCCAGTCAATATTTATATAGGGAGTTCATCCGCTTGAATGCAGCAGAACAGAAACGAACAGTGAAGTTGCAGAATCCAAACACCCAGTCTGATCCTCGTTTTGCTGTCTTCTTGCTCTGAAGTCCATCGCCACGGCCGACATGGACCACGCCCAGCTGGAGGCCTTCCTCACAGCTCAGACCAAGAGGCACGGCGGCGGCGGGCTGAGTGCTGAGCAGGCCGCCGCTCTCTCTCGCTTCTGGAAGAGCCAGCGAGTGCGGGTGAGGGAGAGCCTGTTGGCTCAGCACCGCTGGGAGCCCAGCCTCAGGGGCCTCTCCTGGAGAGTGGACCTCCAGACCGGTGACAGCCGTGGCAGCGCTGACCACAGAGGGCCAGTCGCCCTGATGGAGCTGGAGCTGGGCAGATCTGGACAGGTTGGCATCGCTCCAGTTTTACACACATATCAGCAGAACATATGAGGAATATTTATTTATATTTGACTGAGGGCTGGGGGATGTAGCTGAAAAACAAATTACAATACAGGTAATACAAACATGGGGAAAATATCTTGTTATAAGTGAAATAATCTGCTAAGGAAACTAGTACTTTTTCATCAATATTAAGGAATTATTGACTTAAAACAAGCTCTTATTTCTTATTGAAAAGTTATTTATAAGTTATTTTTCTCTTATTAAAAGTGTAATAAGATATTTACAGCAGAAACTAGACAAAAAAAACTGGGTAAGATTCTATGTTTATGCAGTATACTATTTCAGAATTTTGCGCAATGTGCGCATTGTTTTTTTGTTTTTTTTAAGCCCCTATGGTGCAGGGCGGTCAGGAAATGTATCGATGGGGAAAAGGCAGACAGACATAAACCTTTTAAAACATCGGAAACAATTTCTGCATTCTGATTATTGAAATTTAAAAGTGCTGTGGTACCGTTGTTCTATCACCCTGTTTCATATCGGACCACTTACAGCTCAGGTGTTAACGCTATAAAATGAACGATCTCTATCGTGGTATCAACCATGGAGGGATTTCTTTATTTAAATGGGTTCATTTTTCAGAGGGAGACACAGTGTCGGTATCGTGCAGCCGTCAACCGGAAATAAAACACTTTTTAATATAAGTTGCTGCTTAACATGTTCACAGAACTGCCAAAACATATGTACAAAAATACCAGACAATGTCAATCTCAGCAACGTCATCAGCCGGTGTGAAGCTGAACTGATGCAGTGAAGCTACCAGTAGCAGTAGCGGAGCTGCGCCAGAAGCTACAAATACTGAATAGAAGAAGATCTGCCATCGATACAGATGCAGCCAAGCATGTTTTAATGTTACACAATACAGTTTTACCAAGTTGCTCAAAGTCTAAACTGGCATTGTTGTGCATTTAAGGTGTAAAGTTTTCCTTCGACCAAACGCCCCCCAAAGGAATCCTAGCGCCCCCTGAGGGGCGGTACCACCCACGTTGAGAACCTCTAGGTTAGACTAACTGAGCGTGTAATAATCATAAAATACAACTAAGAAAGTAAATGTTGTGAAACTGTCAGTCTTTCCAGTGACGGTGAGAGCTGAAAAGCAGAATAGGTTTTTAAAAATTGGCATAATTTACCAAAATACTTGGAAGAGAATGAAAGGAGACTTTCATCACGAGCCAAGAAAGCATCAGCAAATTGCCTTTCCTGAGTCTGTTTGCTCAGTTACTAAAGCAGTTGACAATTATTTCAGTAATCAATTGATCATGACTAATTCAATTAATTATTTCAACAATAGATCAAAGATCGAGTTTGATATAAAATCTCAACTAAAATGGCTTGTGCTTAACACAAATATTACCCAGAGATCTGCATATTGATGCGACCTGGTTACTAACTGTGTTGTGATACATTTGGGCTACTGATGGGAACATTCCTGGTTTTAGACAGCCTGAATTACAGTAAACACAGCTGACAGGCTGGCTAGGAGCTGGATTAGAAGACAGATTTTATCGTGGCTGGAGGCCTGGATCTGAATGTGACCAGATTACTTGTAGCTTTTCATAAGCCTCTGCCCCATGACAAAGCTACATTTGTTTTGTTTTTTTCAGTTTCACTGGAAGCAGCTTCAGAGGCTGTTCCAGACAAAAACCTCTCAGAGGTTAACCCCTCCAAGGAAATCCACATTAGTAATTTAACTCATGTTCTTTATCATAAATGACCAACAGAGGTCATGTTTTCCTCTGGTTTTTACACGGAGACATCATCAGCTGAACATTTAGTACTTATCATGTGGTTTTATTTATTTATTTACTTAAATATTAGTATTTTACCACTTTACTAATTTTTGTTGCAATACTACATATAAATAAATACATTATCAATAAGGTAATGCTGATTATTGTTGCCTGTAATTTGTAAATTAATTTAGTACTTTTATGGGCTTTGTTACAAAGCCCCCTGTAGACATGGAGGATTTCTTTTCTTTTGCGTTCCTTTGCAAAAGGAACGCAAAAGAAAAGATCAGTCTAATATTCTCTAATAATATTCTCTTTGATCAGTCTAATATTGTATGTTCTTTAGGAAATGTACCACAAACCAAAGTGCAAAATAAATCAATTTTCAATAAGTTTTTTGCTCTTAAAGAGTCAATAACACATTTTCACAGAGGCTCTTTAATTAAATGTGTCTATATTTGAATTTTTGAATAGACATTTGTGACTGTATGCAAAGTAGACCAGGGTGTATTTGCTTATTGAAGATGATGCAAAATATTTTTTCCCACAAGCCCTGCAGGAGGCTCTGTACGTAATAACTAAGATAAACCATATCATTTTAATACACTTTATTGTATTTTCTGTTTAATAACAGTGGCTGCATTTCCATTGACCCTACAGTTACACAGTTTGACTTTTCTAAAATAAATTTGCTTAATGGAAACATGCCAAATTTAAAAAAAGCTAAAAGTCTTTTTTTTATGAGTTACATGAACACATTTATTTACATGTGATTTTTAATTGCGTTTACACTTTGATGGAAGCACTGCAATTGCAAAAAAAAAATTTTTGCCGCAAAATTATGCGCACATTTGTAACGTAAACGCAGCTATTGCATGTCAGCTTGTTTTGTTTCATCAGCCTGATGTGTAACTTATCCACTGATGAACCGACATCCCACAGCTTCCTGCAAGAGAGTGTTAATAATATGTTTCCTATAATAAAATGAATGTTCTTCCTTCCTTCCTTTTTCTCGTTTCCCATCAGGACTCAGAGTTTTTGTGTCTGGAGTTTGATGAGACCAAGGTGAACCAGGTGCTAAAGAAGATGGCCGACATCCAGGAGAGCATAGACAGAATAGTTCAACGTACATGAAACCCCAGAAAGTTTGTCACACTGACAGTTACTGGACTTCTGAGCAAGTCCAGCTGCATTTTCTGGTCAGAAAAGTGGTGGTTTTACACCAGCCTGGGAGAAACGAATGTCTTCATTGTAAGATCACCTGTAAGGGCCACAATAGAGCAATGGCTCCAGGTTCATATAAATTATGCTAAATAATAACAACCTGCTGCCGTTCAAAAATCTTTTCTTTTTTTTATTGCCAGAAATGCATCTGCTTTGAATTTGTTAATCTGCTTGATATGTTGTAATATTGAATGAAGCAAATGTAACACTCAACATAATATCATGTAATTTAGATGTTTTCTGTCCGAATGCAAGTAACGTTTTTTAAAATAAAAATGTAATTGTCTAGTCAGGTCGTAGGTCTGATCCTTACTTTTGTGGGAGGTGTATAATTTGTATCTGTGTTTCTGATAAGAACTGTGATGTTCTTCTGTTGTTTTTTTGTATTGTTGATCAGATAAAAGACATAAAGATTATATACATTTAGGACGATAGTGACACCAGTGAGTCCACCTGGTGTCTTATCAATTATTTATGAGTAGGAAAGAGAATCCTAAAAACCTGCACAGTGCCACGGTGTTTGTGTAACACTTCACGTGACAGAAAATCTAGTTTTTTATTAACATGATTGGATCTGAACAGTAATTTTATGCTGTCTACTTCTATAACAGACGTTTTTTTGTCAAATAAACACAGTTAGTGCCTGGTCATTTATTACTGGATTAAACAACTGTAGTTAAACAAAGTTGTGTTTGTTCTCAGCGTATTTCTCTGAAGCCGTTTGGGATATAGATCAGGTTACATCAGAGTAGATGACTGAGTATGTACCATATCTGACAAGCAGTAAACGGCTCCTGCAATAAAATCATACAATTTTAAAAGCGAGACTGTGAACTTTGTTCAGAGCACAATATTGTTTTAATTGTCCAACATCAGACTGATTTAGTAATAAACTAAAAATTTTTCTCCGAGCTTTTCTTTGACTTGAAAAACGTAGTGAGATTTAGGGCTTTTTGCTTTTTTCCCTGTGTTTGCCCTTTATTAACCCTAATGATAGGGTTGCAACATGTCCTCCCGCTTATTACTGATTGTGCTGAGGGTAAAGTCTGCTTTTGTCTGAATGGTGGGACCCACTGAGGCATGTGATGGTTTGATAAGATTTCCAGAGGTCAGTGCCTTCTTGATTTATACCTTCGCTGTGTTTTTAGACATTCATTATCAAAGCACAAACTCTTCTTATTCGAAGCTTTAAATGTGTTTTACTTGTGTCCGTAACATCAATATGCAGTTTATGTGAGTAGTTATTTTTTTTAAACACTAGGCATATTAATTCTAGTTTAAATAGACCCATCATGAACTACTCACAACATGTCTCTGAAATTTCAAGCAAAAATTTAGTATTTATTTGCAGAAAATGAGAATGGATGCAGTGCTTTCAGACCTCAAAAATATTTCATGTTCATTTAGAAACAATAATACTAATGTTTTAGCTCAGGAAGAGTTAAGAAATCAATATTTTATGGAATAACCAGGAGGTTTTCAATGGGGTTCAGTGCAGTGGGCTCTTAATTTTTTTCCAGAGCTGTATATGTAGATGTTGTACGTTTCACATTTGTCTCAGTCAAAGGTTGTGCAGGTGGCTAAATGAACACTTCTTTTTGTATTTCAAATTGCTTTAAAGACTATTTGAGTGTTGAATAAACACCCTGAAGTTTGATCATTTTAAAGTACTCTAAATTTTGAGCTAGATTTGAT
This sequence comes from Micropoecilia bifurca, assembly GCA_903067075.1. Taxonomy (NCBI): domain Eukaryota; kingdom Metazoa; phylum Chordata; class Actinopteri; order Cyprinodontiformes; family Poeciliidae; genus Micropoecilia; species Micropoecilia bifurca. Next base: position 5,013 of record CAEGAF010080072.1, on the reverse strand, counting down.
CAAATGCAATTCAAATTATATAAAAAAACAGTGAAATAGCCCTTCAATTCATCGCCAAATAGGATTCTCAAAGTAGACAACCAGCATCATTATCCAGTAGCAGTTCAAAGTTATATTTCATTGCAGTGCTTGAGTATAAAGCATAATTAAACGATAGGAAGCTCAAATTGAAACTCAAAACTTTTACTGTCTGCATCAATGACAGTCTGCTTTATGGTGCTTTATGGTGCTCAGAGATCCAGTTGCTTTATTGTCTTTTTCACTGCAACTGAACCCTTTTTGTTGTTTAAGTTCTAATGATTTAAATGTTTTACCAGAAACAAATTTGATCCAAATCGGTAGATGTTGCATGTTTTTCTTAATGCAAGAAAATAAATTATCTGAAGCCCATATGCCTTCAATCTGACCAGATTGATGGAAGGATTTTATAGCAACTTTTCTGTTGTGAAGGTAAAACAAAATCTACCAAAGCTATTTGCAGTAAATTGCAACAGAAATTAAGCACATTACGAATATGGAATGAATATGAATTGTTGCACAAAAAGAGAAGCTGTAAGCCTTGCATTGCTTCACTTCTAAACATTTTTGCTCTGACTGTTCTGCAGTTCAGCCCAGAGTCTCAGATAGTTTCAATCCGCCCCTGGAAAACATCCTGAGCAAGTTGGAGCTTGTGAAAAACCCACAAGGGAGGAGGAGTCACGAGGCGCAGGACACAGGAAGGAAGGACGGGCGAACATTTACAGACTGGTTTATGTAGTGGCGATAACATGACTGTAACATGACTGTACGTTTGATGACTTTAGGTGACTGACAAAGAGTTTATTCTCTGATTTGGATTACTCACCATCCGGATCTACAGGACGCACCGGCCGGTCCGGAGGTGGAACTGAGTCTGCGCCAAAGGAAGACCAAAGAACCAACCTCAAGTTGGTACCTAAACTAAATAAATAACGATTTTTATTTGTTCGGTTAGTGTACTGTTTATAATGTTTAATATGTTTGTACATGAAGGTGTTTAGAAACAAGGCCAAATACATTTTTTTTCGAAGTTCCAGTCGCGGATTCTAGCAAACATCTATATTCATACCCTTTAAATCTTTTACATTCACAAAGTTTCATATATTTCATTACGAAGTATTGTAAGAAATGGAAAGATAATCTGATAAACTGTGCGTATATCTCCTTTTACTCCGATACCTTTAAATAAAATGTAGTGTAACCAGAAGTCACCCGAGTTTTAAACAGGTTCCACCAGCCTGTAATTTAACCGTAGCATTAGTCATCCTGTTCCGTGAATTTGTCAACGGTTTGTGCAAGAATAAGAAAATATGACGAACAGGGAAGACACTAGGTTAGATATTATAAATCCCAAACTCTGCATGCTGTTCGATCCATCATCTGTAAATGTCAAAGGCTCAGCTGCTAATCTACCAAAACATAACCTTTCACTTAACAAGTAACACTGTAAACATTGTAGAGGTCCATTGTAACTCTGGGAAAGATGTAAAAATCCACATCAGAGGTTGGAGAAGCCAAAAATTCATTAGTTTTTTTCACTCCATGAATATGGCTTTTATGTAAGAGGTGAAAATATGAAGCAAAAAAGCTTAAAATGTTCATCACTTTGAACACAGACTTCTCAGTCGAGCAGGGTGGTAGCAAATGGAAAGGTTTAACAAAACATAGCAAAATTACTCATGAAACACTGAATATTATTACATTTGCCTAAAGTGCATGTTAAAAACGTTTGTAAAGAAAACACAGATCTGATCCTAATACGTATCACAGTTACCAACGACAACAGAAAAAAAGGGGGCGGAGCTGTTGGGTACCGGTTGCTATGGTAACCACCAACCGCCAAGAGCTTCATAGCAGAACTGAAAACACCAATTAATGTCTGAAGAAACAACTTGTTGACTAAGCAAAATAAATTCAAAGAATAAGCAAGTTTTGACAAACTTCACATAATATTGTTAAATAAAACCCTGTTACACTTAGACGTAACTCAGAACATTTCCGAAAGTTGAAGATGTTTGACTTCTGGGGCTCAGAAATGTCCTTTTTTTCTAGAACATTTCTGAGATGGAATCTTAAAAGATTTTTTCTTTCTTTCGACAATGGCCTTAATACGCCGTTATTTCCTCATGTGGTTTATGACTAAACCACAAAACTATCTAGAAGTAGTTTTGTGTCTGTATCTTTTTGCACTTAGTGGCATATTAACAAAATAACCCATTTAACGTCAACATCTATGTTGTTTGAATACCAGCCAACACATAAAACACAATGGCACCTTTTGCTGTGTGTATTTAGTAATAAATCACATTTAACTTTGAAGAAACATTTATTAGGTCTACTGAGGATAATATGTGTGATGAATGATCACATTCACTTTAACAAAAACAGTTCCTACTGCTTTAATGTTTACAGTTTGAATTCCCGATGGCTATAGAAAAAACAGAGCAAAGCTTCTCCTTGCTGGAGCGCATCCATGTGAAACCAGGGGTAGTGTGAGTGCCACCCCCAACCAGCATGGTGTCAGCCTTTTCAGAGGTATGAAACAAGTTGATGTTCTACTCTTTGGTACAATACTTGCTCTGGGCACAGTCTGAACGATGAAAAAATTTGTTTTTCTGAAGAATAAGCATATTTATTATCTTGCAAAAGTTCTACTTCGTAGCTTTTCCATATTTTATCACATTACTGTGTTAAACTTCAGTGTGTGTGTTGGGATTGTTTGTGATTGCCCAACTCCCTTCTTAATTGTGACAAGTGATGAATACTTTCTTGTGTAAATGTGTTGCACTATTTGAACTGTATAGTCACATAATAAAGTTCTAATATTAATATTTATGTGGCTCTTTGTGTGTGCAGTCTAAGCCCACTGAGCCGCTGCTGCCTGTAAAGTGGTGTCATGTGCATGGCTGAATTGGAAACGTATGATTCCTGCTTGCCTGTCTTTGTTACGGAGAAAGTAGGAGGGACTAGAGAAGGGATGAGGAAAAATTGTTCCTAGGGAATTAAGAGGGAAAACGTGGCCTAAGTTTGAGCTCTAAAACCAAACTTTGGGGAATCAAACTTCCCGTTGACCTTCTTATAACATATTTCTCCCAGTCCTTTCAAAGTGGACTATTATGTTTCTGCATATTCCTATTCATTCTGGCTTTACTGTGAGTCTTGATATGATTCTTCTGGTTTTTCATTTATTTGCTGTTGTATTCATTTATTAATATATGGTCCTTTTTTCTAGATTCAGGGTGCACACATGCCATTGTGTCGGAAGAAAGGAAAGGCCCTCTGCATGTTGATGATGATCAACATCTTCATCTGTGTTCTGGTGGGCGTTTCATGGAAACTTGGGCACAAAGGCAGTCCGAAAGGGATTCGGATTCCATCCGAGAGGTTCTGGCACCGAACATTAATAAGCAAATCCTTCTGGAACAAGGAGCAGCAGCGCTCGGACGTGATTAACAACCCGCTTATCAACGCAGATCTCTTTGGAGGCTCCTTCACTGCTCTGCCGGATTGGCTTAATGATACCGGACCTCTTGACCCATGTGAAGCAGATTACCGGGTCCCAATGCAGGTTTTGGACTACAACATCCTACCAACGAGGTTCCAGGACTTTCTCCTACACATGCGCTGCAGGATGTATCCGATGCTGATAAATCAGCCCCACGTCTGCGATGAAAAACCCTTCCTTCTGCTGGTGGTCAAGTCGCTGATGCCGCATTTCGACCGGCGCCAGGCCATTCGCCAGACATGGGGGCACGCTGGCTTCTTAGCCAATCGGAGTGTGGCGACCGTGTTCCTGCTTGGCAGTACTTCATCGGTGGACAACTTTCCCGACCTGCAGGATATGCTAAACCACGAGGCTAAGCTTCACAAAGACCTGCTGCAGTGGGACTACAGGGACACGTTCTTCAACCTCACCCTTAAAGAAGTCCTTTTTCTAGAGTGGTTCAGCACGTACTGTCCTCACGCTCAGTATATTCTCAAGGGTGACGATGACGTCTTTGTTAACACCTTACAAATAATTGACTTCCTAGGAGGCCTGTCTGAGGGCAAAGGCAAAGATTTGTTCATAGGTGATGTTATCAAGAATGCAGGTCCGCACAGAAACAAAAAACTGAAGTATTTTATCCCTGAGAGTGTATTTGTGGGGCAGTACCCGCCTTACGCTGGCGGTGGAGGCTACCTGCTCTCTGGGGATTTAGCAATACGTCTTTCCAACATTTCTCAGCAGGTAGTCTTGTATCCCATTGACGATGTCTACACAGGGATGTGTCTGGAGAAGCTGGGCCTGGTGCCTGAAAAGCACCCAGGATTTAGGACGTTTGACATTGAAGAGAAGTACAGGGACAACCCATGCATTTACAGAAGCCTGATGCTGGTTCACAGTCGAACACCACAGGAGATGCTGGAGATCTGGCCATGGATTACTCACCCTGAGCTGAGCTGCCAGTGACCTGTTTCAACTGGTGGTCAAGTCGCCAGTTGAAACAGGCAATCTTCTCTGTATTTTATTGAGTATTTTAAATGTGTTTGTGGATGTGCCAAAACTTTCTTCACAGAAACAAAACTGAAGTTATTATCTTTGAACCTAAAGAGGAGCGAACTACAGTCAATGCACAGTTTCAGATATTACAACTGAAAACCAGCGATCAGGCCCGAAACCTGGGAGTAGTGATGGACTCTGACTTGAACCTTCAGAGCCACTTTAAGACAATCACAAAGTCGGCCTTCTATCACCTGAAGAACATCTCTAGGATTAGAGGACTGATGTCTCAGCGAGATCTAGAGAAGCTCATCCATGCGTTTATCTTTAGCCGGATTGATTACTGCAACAGCATCTTCACAGGTCTGACTAACAAATCAAACATCTGCAGCTGATCCAGAAGCTGCTGCTGCTGTTCTGACTAAAACCAGGAAGATGGAGCACATAACACCAGTTTTAAAGTCTCTACACTGGCTCCCTGTAGCTCAAAGAATAGACTTTAAAATACTGTTGTT